>JAKTUT010000054.1:0-35000 GCA_030556845.1 Sugiyamaella floridensis | reverse complement strand
CTCTCACGACTATTAACAAAGTTAATAATAAAATATACCTGACTGTTACACAAGAAGTTGTTTCATTCATAACTCCTACTAAATAAACCACCTGACTACACATGTATTATTCGGCTCATTGATAACTTTTCTACTAAACAAATTGCTCCACTCACTCCCCCCAACAATTTTTCTCATCAAAGACACTCCTCATCCTTAGCTTCACACTAGACGGAATTGGCCCTGCAGCCCATGCATATGCATGTACCCCGCATTTACAGTAGCCGACGTCGATGTCAAGGGCAATTTGCCGACCAACGTGCGGGGTAGCAGTTAGTGTCGTGTGGATTGCAGTGCTAGTCGTAAGCAGCAGAGTCTCTGTTGTGAGAAGGTTAAGCGTGTCGACACATAGGCTATCAGGATATCAAAGACTGCCGATAACCGTGTAATGCGGATCGATAGCCGCCAGAAAACTGGTACTGCGCGCGGGTAAGCGGCCAGCGCCTCAACTTGACCCAAAGTAAGATTGGCTGCACCCCTTAGCACATACCCCACCTCAATGCCCCACACTTAGCATGGGTGCTTATTTTGCCGCTACAAACGCCGCTATAAACTCCGCACCCCCACTTCGTATTAAGCAGGCATACCCCCACTGCAGCGGCTGCGTGGTGTCCAAAACTCCGTAGAAAACTCCGTGCTTATCCCCCACATTTCGCTTGATCTTCATCACCCGCCCTGAAGGAAAATTCATATAAAGATGGCCTTCCCCCTGTTGATTTGGCTCCCAATAATCGTTTAAACAATGAGCATTGTCGAACAGAACGAAGATGGGCCTAGCCACCCTAAGACGTCGTACGTTGTGGAGCACGTCGAGGATGAGGAAGAAGACGATGACAGACACATCAAAGGTAACGTCACCGAGGCGCGCGTGTTCTCGGCTGCCATGGCTGAGGCACTCCTCAAAGATCCTCCTCAACCGTACAGCAAGAACATGAAAAAGCTGTATGCCATTCTGTGTGTTGGCTATATGTGTTCTGCGACTTCTGGTTTTGATGCCAACACCTTTGGTGGTATTCTGGCCATGCCTAACTTCACCGAGTACTTCAATCAGCGTGGAGGAAGCACCGAGGGTCTGCTGACGTCACTTTATGTCATTGGAAACATGGTGGGATCGGTCCCGTCTGGTCCTATAGCCGATAAATGGGGCCGTCGATCGGGAATCGCGCTTGGTTCGTTCATTGCTCTTGTTGGTATTATCATCCAAACTGCGTCTCAGAACACCAAGATGCTCATGGCAGGTCGTTTCTTGCTAGGACTTGGTGTTGGTTTTGTGCAGAGTGCTGGTCCTGCCTACGTCACTGAACTTTCTCACCCGGCCTACCGAGGTCTTATGATTGGTATCTATCAGACATGTTTCTTTGTCGGAACTATCCTCACTACTTGGCTTGAGTACGGTCTTGACTTTCTCGGTGATACGCCTATTACTTGGCGTCTACCTCTTGCTTTCCAGGCCGTTCCTTCCATCATCATTCTTTGCACCATTTGGTTTGTTCCCGAGACACCGCGATGGTACGTTGCACAAGGAAACGATGACAAGGCCATTGAGCTGCTGGCCAAGTTTCATGGTAACGGTAACCCTGAGAGTCCTGTTGTGCTGCTTGAAATGAGCGAGATGCACGAGGTAATTTCTCTGGAGGGCTCTGATAAGCGCTGGTGGGATCTTCGCGACTTCTTCATCAACCGCGCTGCATGCTACCGTACCTACCTGCTGCTGTGCGTGGCTTTGTTTGCTACTTGGGATCTACCGCCTACCTCTTACTACCTTCCTCTGATGGTAAAGACTGCAGGAATCACCAACGTGCACACACAGCTTCTGCTTAACGCTCTGCAGACACCCATTATGTTTGTGGCGGCCATTCTTGGCTCCAAGTTTGTTGACAAGATTGGTCGTCGTAAGTCACTGATGATTGGATCTACTGGCATGACCATTTCTATGTGTATTATCACGGCCTGTACTGCTAACCAGGCTGGTCACCCTGCTATTGGTGGTACAGGAATTGCCTTTATCTACGTGTTTCTGGTTGCTTTTGCATTTGGTTGGACACCGCTACAGTCTATCTACCCTTCGGAAATCTTGACTTTTAGCATGCGTGCCAAAGGTCTGGCTTTGTTCAACCTGTTTTCCAACGGTGCCGGTTTCCTCAACACGTATCTGCCTCCTGTTGCTATTCAGAACGTTGGATACAAGTTCTACTTCTTCTACACTATTTGGGATGGATTTGGAATTCTTGTCATCTACCTGACGTTTGTTGAGACCCGCGGTCGTACGTTGGAAGAAATTGAAGCAATCTTCCAGGATCCCCACCCCGTGCGAACGTCTCTGCAGCGACAGAAGGTGTTTATCAGCGAGAATGGCGATGTTTACGGTACTGATGCCTGAGTTTTTTGTTGGATATAGTTTAATTAGCCTATTGATTTGGTGATTGTATAGTGTAGTCGTATAGCCAATGCCGCATCTTATATTCACTGAAATATCTCTAACAGAAGTGTACGAGGTTGCAACGCTATAGCCAACGCGATCTTCAGATAGCACAGTACAGCCTCAAAAGGTCGGATTACCTGCTCTTCCATTGGTCAATGCTTCCTTCGCTTGCACCTGTGCTTAGCGTGCATAAATTAGGTGCCTAATTGGACCCTGCAGCAGATCTTTGCGTCATTGTGCATGACATGGACGAGCTACAGATGGCAGCCATGGCTCAAATTTGCGCATATAGCTTTACCAGAATGTATTTACAATTCATATTTAGATACAGAAAGTGATAGCGAGTTCGGCGGACTCATTGAAGCGAGGTTTGGTTGGATTTGTATCCGAATATCCCCGAGATCGGTGATCAGATAATCAATGTGTAACCTAATCTAACGCTATACGGCAGTTAAGTGTAAAATACCAGGTCTCTAGTTAATTCATGTTTATTGGGTCGTGATACCGTCACTGTCTTATTCCTCCTCTACTTGCTTAGGTTGCTCACTGGCCTTGTCTAGCCCCCCTTTGCCTTCCACGACGCTCAAAGTCATTAATATTCTCTGAATAAGCGTAGTAAGGCATGATATGCCTGACTCGGCAATCGGCGGTTGGAGGAAAGTTGGCATCCAAGGGACTACGTCACCACGTGAACAATACAAGCGTGCTCCAACTCACAAGTACTATGTCGTACTCTACGATACAGTTGTGTATCGGAATGTTCCCGTTGGCTTCCCGCGGGTCCTCGGGGACTTGAATGATAGCAACTGGCTAGATAGAGATTCTCAAGAGTCGTATAAAGAGGATGCTTTGGCTCAAGATTGGCGCATCCACTTTGAAGTTCTTGATTATGAAAGCTTCTACTATCTGCTTCGGCATTGCCGTCCTCTCCTGTGCTGTATATGCTATTCCTGTTTGCAAAGATCCCCTCCACTTCATCTCCTGTCAAGTGGAGAACCACTCAACAGCTTCTAGTGCCGTTCACACGAGCGGACAGTCTTACTCGACGGGTGGACTCAATAGCACAGAAGGAAGAACGACCAGCACTCGTAATAGTGCTACTGAGACAGCAGCTGTGGCTGTAGGGACTGATGGTCCTGCGAGAACTTTGATCACACGCTTTGTTGCTTCGCGAACTACAAACTACACCAGTATTTCCCCCACCTCTACTGAAACTCCTAAGACGGGCAGCTCACTTAACTTCGCTATAATCCCGATGATGGGTGTTGCAGGTGTTGCTCTCTCTTTTGTGCTTGGTCGATTCAGGGGCTACATGGGTCTGTCTATTTTTAATAACGACGGCATTGGGGTATTTGGTTATTAGGTCGTTGCACTCTATTGATACACTAGTATGTACTTTATATTATGTAGGTTTCGTTCGTTAATATATTGTTTTTTTGATTCAGAGAACATCTCAGGCTCAGTAGCTCCCTTAGGACACTTTCGAGGTAAGTAGATTGCTCACGAGATGAAGTCGACAGGTAACGAAGTACGACGTTGTGCACAGCCGAACTGCACCTGACGGCATACCGGCGGACGCAGCGGTGCAACCTTTCATTTATCGGCAAATCATCTGTTAGATCTAGCCATCAGTCACTCCTCGCTTGTGCTTGTACTTAACGGTTCCTGCAGAAAATGTGTCACTATGCATCGGGGCGGAAGTAGTTTAAATGGACCCTGCAGCTGATATGGCGTCACCATGCATAATGAGCATTTCTCGTTCACATGATGGCTCGAGTGGCTTAGCTGGTCTGTCACAGTGTAGCACAGAAACGAGTAGCGATCCATTGGATCTGAGCATGCTTGAACTTGTTGGCAATTATCACGATAATAGGCATAAAGGAGGGCATCGGTATCCCGACTTCGGGGATCTCCGAGACCACATGACTGTCGATATGCACCTTGAAATCCGAGAACGTTGATCGTCGTGATATCGGCATCTTATGTCGCAGTAGCTTGCCATATGCAGAAACTGATAGTCTAGATACCAGTGGGCTTTGCTCAATTTCATGGTTATCTGTAAGTCGTAATTCACCGCTGTCTTGTCCTATACAGGAGATGGGTACTCTCTCATCATCATAGTAGGTAGATTTATACCCTCATTGGACTCTAGTGTTTCTACATTTTACACTATGTAGAAAACTTTAGTTACCAAGCTTTAAGATCATTTCCTGTGGATAAAACACAATGAACCCGATAGCACAGCTGCGGGTCGGTAATCGGCGGTCGTGCATTGTTACGGTCCTGAAGTGGCTTATCGTGCTGAGTACAGTCATGACCGCGGGGTCACAAGCACAAACTGTTATATTGTGTGCTAAACTATGAAAAACGTGACTGTATACTCCCGTTGGCTTCCCGCGGAACAATCGAGGACCTCCTCGGCCATTGGCCTAAGTATAAAGGAGACCACAGATCTCAACGGCACTTCATCATTTTATGTCCTCAAGCTTCATGATTACACTGTTGTCAAGAATATACCTTACCATATCAGTACTATCTTGCATTGTCCCTGCCGCTGCAGAGACTGGTATTGTTGTTTTAAATCTCACCAGTATCTGTGGAACTACTACTTCTCCCTATGAACACAAACTGGTCCCAGATATCCTGAGCTGCGGTGGGAATTATATCCAATCTTCAAATGGAGTTGCCATGTTATCATCTCTCGATAGCTGTAGCTCTATCAGCCTCCCATTATCCATCATTTCGAGTCTAGCGGACTACTTTGGACTCAAACTTGATTCGAAGATCGAGGTATATGCTCTTCCTTGCGACAGCGCTTTCGACAACACATCCGTGACATTTTACTTTGAGAAAGGCAGCATGACGTGCCCCTTGAATGATATTCTTAATAAGAACTCTTCTGGGTCTAACAGTGACCAGGATACTTGCTTGCTGGGTCTCATTGAAGTTGAGTCGGAGAATCTGTTACGGAATGAGCATGTTGTGTACAACCTCGATAGCAACGAGCAATCTCTTGCTCAAGCTATGGCGCAATATTCCAGGGAATTAGAGGCTCGAACAACCGTGAGAAACCCAACTCATGCCACCGTTGATAAACGAGGACTCGTAACCAGTGCTCGGAACCACACTGCCAACTCAGCACCAATGGCCACTGACACGTTATTGGCAAAACCCACTTTGGTGACACGAATTTCATCTACTCCGACTGCTACTAGCACTAGTTCTGCTGACACATTGACTGGCGCTGCCTCGAAATCAAAAAAAGGCACGATTATCGGGTACGTCATGTTCCCAGTAGGAATAGCTCTGTCGGCTGTGCTTGCATTCCTTGCTTCGAGGTATCCCGACCAGGTAGATACTGTCTTTGGTATTTTATGTGCACCTGTAGCATGCTGTTTTGGTTGGTGCGTGTGTGGTGGCGGAGGACTAGATTATGGCTTTTCAGGTGGCGCTTTGGTCAACGGTGCTTAACATTGTCAGGACCTGCGAATCGCTATTTCCACGATATTATAGTTTGATTACTAGTTGTATTGCCCTGAAAATTGATTCATTCTGTTGATAGGCCATTCGGCCAGTTTCCGGAGTCCTTAGAAGAGCTGAAATTGCTAGATTTATAGTCTAGCAGAGAAATTACAGATTGCACAGAGCCAGCATATTAATATTTATTATTATTATTATATATTATAGTATGCTGCGGATTAGCTTGGAGTATGGTTTATTACAGTTGCTTTCCAGATTATACGAAAGATCTTGAACATTAGAACAGTTTGATTTGGATTTACCACCTTTTCCTATTTGTCAAATTTGCGTTTCTAGACCCCAGCTGGGTGAGTCCAATTCCTTATTCGTATAAAGAGCAAAGAAATATAAGAAATAGTTATATGGAGTAATAGGTATTCAAGGAATGAGATTTCAAATGCGCAGCACGGAAATGGAGGATACGATACACAGTTGTCAAGGAGCTCACAGCAGGCTTGAAATAGATTTGTAAAGACAGGTATAACAGCGGTGATATTAGGTAAAATATTGTCTAAACTACAAGCGAGCGAGCTTTGGAGACGAATACTTTGTAGACGAATACACAAGTTCAAATAACTTCATCTTAAGAGTCGTCTCGCAGGTATATAAGTCAGTCATCGTCATTTATTTAAGGATGTTCAACAATTTTTTGAGGCTCAACCATATAAGACTGAATATCTAAAATCGACACTATATAGCTGGATGGCAGATTTATCAGTTTTACAAGAGTTTCTGGTAATATATTCCCCGCATTCCAAACCTATTGACTCCCCGGACTCATTCCGCATCGCCATGGTAAGGGTAGCCCATCAGCGGCGACCCCGACGGCTAGAAGTCTGGCGGGAGGGAGGGGGCTATGGGGTATTCCAGCGCGTGGTGGCGCCGGCAGAAATGAGGCTCAGCAGGCGGGTCGGGGGCGGGCGGGCTGTTAGTTATTTGGCGTTTTAAGCGGGGCAAATGAGGAAGCGAATCGAGTTAATGGCGGGCTTGCGGGATATCCGAAGGGGAGAAAGTGACAAGTAGTAGTGGGGTACGGTACCAGCCAAACTCGTCAACTACGACAAGCCAAATAAATAAATGAATACGAAATGGTTAACTTTTTGTAAATTACCCGAGATGTGGGGATTAGTAAAGTCAAGGTTAAGATTTCCAACGGGTGATTTGCACGGTCCGAGCCCGAAGTGTAAACGAAGAGTGCGTGTTGTGGGGTGCGGGGTGCGGGGTGAAGAGTCTGGGGTCCCCGCCGGAAACCCACCGAGACTCATGACCCCGCCAGTAGGGCTAGTGGGTCAGATGAGAGCTGCTGGTGATGGGGTAACAAACGAGCGGGACTGGCCCCCGGTTTTGGGCCCCTGGTCTAGTGTACATCAGTCCCCGTCAGAGTGAGCAGGGGCTCGTTACCCGGGATCAAAGGCGGGGCGCATTGCAGGTCGCAGGTCAAAAAGAAAATGGCAGCGGATGCCCCGCGCTTCGATCTCGGTGATTCTCCGAGATCAACAAAAATTTCCAACTGGCGGGGCCCACGACTACATAAAGGAGCCAAAGGTGGCCCCTATTTTGTCCACTCAACCAACTTGTGTTGAACATTATCGTGATGTTTGGCCTGTCGAACTTGCGTGGTGAAACCCTCAGCAAATGGATCGCCGTCATTGGTGCTGTGTCTTTTGCCCTTCACGGTTACGACCAAGCTGTAACTAATGGTTTATTGACTCTGGACAGCTTCCTCACTGTGTTCCCCTCGGTAGACACCGTTCACACGACTGGTGCTGTCAAGAAACACAACTCCAACATCCAAGGAACCGCCGTGGGTGTCTACGAGGTGGGCTCTGCGTTTGGTGCCCTCGCCTGTTACACACTCGGAGATCGACTTGGTCGTAAAAAGGTCATCATCATCATGGGTATCGCGGTACTCATTGGTACCATTATTCAAGCTTCTGCCTTCTCACTGGCCCAGCTCATTGTTTCTCGTGTTATTGCTGGTATTGGTGTAGGTGGTTTTGTTGCCACGGTGCCTATGTGGGTTTCTGAGTGTACTTCTGCCAAGAATCGAGGTGCCCGTGTGCTGTTGTCGGGTTTCTTTGCCATATGCGGTATTGTGTTTGTTGTGTGGATTGAGTTTGGTCTCTTTTACGTCAAAAACTCATCGGTCAACTGGCGATTCCCTATTGCTCTACAGGCCCTGTTCCCGCTCATCATCATCCCCTGTATGTCCTTCCTTCCCGAGTCGCCTCGTCTTCTCATCAAGCAGGACCGCATCCAGGAGGCTAAGGAGGTCATTGCTCGTCTTGAGGACTTGCCCATTGACCATGATATGGTTGAGCAGGAGGTCGCCGTCATCCAGCAATCACTTATCGAGGACGTGGGTGGTGGTTCAGTGTTCTCTATGAACAAGAGTCGCCACTTCCACCGAAGCATGATGGCTATTCTTCTCCAGATCTTCCAGCAGATGTGCGGTATTTCCATCATTACATTCTACTCGACCACTATTTTTGAGACCCAGCTTGGATACTCACCCACCATTGCTCGTGTCATCTCCGGTTGCCTTCAGATCTGGCAGATGTGCTGTGCTTTCCTATCCGTGTTCATGGTCGACCGTTTCGGACGTCGCCCTCTGCTCATTTCTGGAAATCTGATCATGTTCGTGGCCCATTCATGTCTGGCTGGTCTCACCTCGGATATTAACAACCCCTCAGCAGCCAAGGCCTCCATCCTCTTCTACTTCTTTGCTCTGTTTGCATACCCCACCGGTCTGTTCCTTGTACCTCTTATGTACTCGGCCGAGATTGCTCCCCTCAAGATCCGTGCCAAGGTCTCAGCTATTGCTGTGTGTTTGCAGAAACTGTTCAACTTCATGGTTGCCGAGGTCACTCCTCCTGCCTTTGATGCCATTGGATGGCGCTACTACCTCGTGTACGCTGCCTGCACGCTCTTCACTGCCATTGGGGTGTACTTCTTTTACCCCGAGACCAAGGGTCGTACCCTTGAAGAGATTGATGACATCTTTGTCCAGTCTCGCAGCATCTTCGATCCGGTGCGTATCGAGCGCAAGATGCCTCTTCAGCTCGAGCTGGGTGCCCATGGAGAACCCATGATGGATTCGGCCGAGAAAGGAGATTCGGCTTTTGTTGAAGCTGAGTCCACATCGACCTAATTAATTGCTATAAATTTGAAGTTTACATCCCTTGTTTTGCTGAAAAATACACTTTTTGCTATGAATCGAGTTTTCTCATCACTGTCCATGATAGTACAATCTCTTTAACTTGGTGTTCATTAGTCCATGATCCATTTTTCTATGACCTATTTCATTTCCATTTCCATTTCATTTCCATTGCTTCGTATTTCCGTGACCTCTCGCTTGCCTAAACAGGCTCAAAGTTGAATAGCGAGTCGAAGCTCACAAACACGTCGGTATTAAACTGAGGAAACGCATCCAAATCTATACCCGACATCGATTGTGGTTGAGGCCCACCGCTTTCATTGTGTATAATATACTCGCGAATAGGAAATGCAGGCATCTGCTCCTGTACAGGGTTGACGGGCACCAGAGAATCGCGTTCTTGAGACTTTGGTGGTACAATACGTGAGTTGATGATATCAATACTTCGTTGAATACCAGGACAAGTCTTGCTTGCTTGATGCAAAGCCTCCAAAAACATGTCCAAGTTACTCTGCTGCACAGGATCCACTACCGAGTCTTTGCGCAGCTCTTCAACCGACACTGTAGCAGCAATGTACACACAGTAGGCCATTAGATAGGTTAGTCTCACAAGACCATAAGAATTGCTCAGCAGATCGATCAATTTGCGGATCGCTCCTGACGACTGTTTGCAGATCTCTGATCTTGACTCGCTCTTACGCAATGGACGATGCAGCAGAATCACTGTAGTATAGTACAATAAGCTTGGTTAGTTTTGGGGAATACGGTGAGACCTCGACAATACCCACTTTTGTATGAGAACATGTGGAGGCGGGCACGCTTTAGGCGGCTGGTCCACATTAATCCATAAATAATCTGGCAGGTCTGCTTTCCAAGCAGCCAGGCTTTCTCTAAGTTTGAGAAACGAGCTGCCAGCTCCTTGCTTCTGTCGGTTATTGTACAATGTCATGACTATGTTACCAATAATCACAGACAGCTTGCAAAAGCTCACAAAGCATGTGATGACTCTTGATTTTGTTTCCGGATAGTTTTCGTCTTCCATGACGCCCTGTGTGCGGTACGGGAACCACAAATCTTCATCAGCTTCACTTTCCACTGTTTTAGTTAGCTGTTACTAACTTAGACTGAAATACACTTACAAGACCAGTCGGATATGTTGATTTCAGCCGACTCTCGCATCATGGGCATCCGTCCAAGGTAAAGACTAATTGCTCTGGGTTAGCGATTCCAGACCACTGAGAACACAGAAATACTGACTTATCCCAAAGAAAGCAGCTCCAGAAAAGCTGACGGCGAACATGGATCTCTTCTCTTGAAAACTTCTTGTTGAGAAGAGAGATGTTCTGTGCACTGAGATGGAGACCCAGATCCGATGACATGCGAAACGCCATTCCACTGTATAACCAGGCTTGTGAGGTATTTCCAAGGCCGATTTCAAGAGCGCTCATCTGCAAAAGTCCCTGTAGCTTAGGAACACTGCTCTCGCCACAGATTTCAGCACCGAGGCGCATTCGAGCTTGGTGGATAAGCGATTCACGCAGGTTGTGCTGGATAAATCTCGTCGAATGAGCACAAATGACGTTGAGAAGAAACACCGAGAAGTGACTACCTCCACTAGCCATGTCATCTTAAGTTAGCAGTAGCCCAATAAAAAAAGCGACAGCTTACGAATGAAAGAGGACTTGTGTACAAACATGAACATGGGATGGACCCACGTCCAGTGAGTTCTTAGCATATCTTCTACCATATGTCTAGGGATTCCAAGATGGATAGACGCCGTGGAGATAGCTATACTTTCGACCTGGCCCGACGATTGGAAACCAAGTGGCAAGCTTGGATCGGAAGGAGCCACGGCAGGCCCATCGGGGAGTTGAATCGAGTCATCACGGACCGAAGAAGTGGCACCAAAGAATCCGATCTTAGTTAGTTACGGTCGAGGAGTAATGCTCAGCCTAATCAACCGTAAAAGCAGATAAGTAAGATTAATGACTCAATCAGTAATAATGGCAACATGAAAGTTGTGGTTCCTCGTCAGGAAGCGTTTCAACAGCGTTTACGTCTCGTAAAACAGGAATCATACATTACAATGACTCCTTAATACAAGGTTGAATCGGTTGATGGCAAAACTTCAATGAAAACCTTGCAAACCTTCACCCTCAAACACTCTTCACTTACATTTCCCTCCTTGTCAAGACTTATACTGGCCGAACTGCCATCTGGTTTGACTTCTTCGACCTCTGGTTCAGGCTCAGGTTCGACGGAGGAAGATAGAGCAGACCGGCCTCTGAGTTCGGCTTCAAGTTCGGCGATTCGTTGAGTAAGAGCCAAAACTTGGTTTAAAGGTAGTGGCTTGTCGTAGATACAACTGACTCCGCGATTCACACAGTATCCACACGAAGGCTGGCCTCCATCGCACTTGACCTAATAGTTAGCAGTGAGGAGATGTTGAAAGTCGAATCAGTCACCTTTTTGGCTCGACATGTCGAGCAAGTAATGCGGTACGCCGTCCTCGACGTAACACGCACAGGGGCCATTTGAAGAACAGAGCAAGAAACCGGTTCCGGCGACTCGTATGAGGTGGAGAAGTAGAAGAGCGGTGCATTGCAGTGCGCCGGAAACATGCCGAAAGGCGGGGCGGGGCACGTGACCGGAGGCATCTCCGCTCCTCGGGATCTCTCCGAACCCCGACTATACCTGGAGCTGGTTTTGGCAGCTTTTTTTTGGATCCACTTTGCTATTCTTTCTTTCTTAGATACTTCAAGAATGACTATGACACCTGCTGAAATTGTACAACAATTGACTTCGGTCACGACTTGCGATCTGTCCGACGCTCTGCTCAAGTTGAAGGTTCCCTACGGAGGCTACATCGATGGCATCAAGATGTGGTCACCTAAGTTCATGGAGGGCCCTACGCGCATTGCTGGTCCTGCCTACACGGTCAAGTATGTGAAGCTAAATCACACCACGGCTCCTAAGCCACCTCACCACTACATCGACGGCATTCCCGAGGGAGCTGTTGTGTTTGTGTCTGCTCCTCCAGGTATCGTGAATGCTGTGTATGGAGGACTCATGAGCAATCGAGCCAAGCTCTCTGGTGCTGTGGCCTCTGTTATTGATGGAAAGATCCGTGATCTTCAAGAGCATCGAAACCTTGAGTATCCCGTGTTTGCTCAGGATGTTGGAACCACTGCTCCTTACGAATCGGTTCGTGTTAGTGAGATTGGTGTTCCTCTTCACTTGCAACGGTCCAACCAGGAAATTGTTGTCCAGCCCGGTGACTACATTGTTGGAGACCTTAACGGAGTGGTTCTTGTTCCCAAGGACATTGTTGAGAAGGTCATTGAGCTTGTTCTTGAGATCACCGAGGATGATGACAAGGCTCTTCAGGACATCAAGAGCGGCATCGGCTTTGCTGAGGCCACTAAGAAGCACCGTCGTCACTAAACAGCTTAGAATTTACAATAGATGTGTAATTTAATTGATCATCAAGTCTCAAGATGTTTATATGAGCTCAGATCAACGGCGAAGCGTGAAGATAATTTTAAAGCTGCTGAGGAGCATCTGGATGATTTATACCCGTCTATAAAGTACCTTGATACGTGCAAATGAAATACATGAATTATGTGTCGTTTAGAGAAGTCTCATTATCACTTAAACAAGACGACTCTTGAGTTCACGACCAGCAAGACAGTCGAGAAGAACGTTAACAGCAGCCTTTCCACTGTTGATCTGGTTCTCAACAGTCGAGGCACCAACATGAGGCGTGATGATGACCTTTCCAGTGCTGAGAAGGTCCCCGTAGTCAGACAACATAGGAGGCTCAGTAACAGTAGCATCAAGACCGGCTCCGTAGATACGGTCTTCCTTGAGAGCCTTGAACAGAGCAGTCTCGTCGACAATTCCACCACGTGAGCAGTTGATAAGAATAGCGTTGGACTTCATCTTCGCAAAAGCAGCCTCGTCAATGAGATTCTTTGTAGCAGCAATCAGAGGAACATGTAGAGTAATAAGATCAGCTTCAGCGAGCAGCTCGTCAAGATTGTCGACGCGCTTATGAGGAATATCATCCCAGCCAGGGTGGAATGGATCATAGGCAATGATCTGGCACTTCATGGCGCCGACCCACTTGAGAGCTGTTTCACGACCAATGTTTCCCATTCCTACAATACCGACCGTTTTCTCGTACAACGACTGAGCCAGCATCTTGCTACGCACAACCTTCTTGCCAGCACGAAGCTCACGGTCCAGTTCACAGATACGACGACCAAGACATAGGCCCAGAGCCAGTGTCAGTTCGGCAACAGCTTCAGAATTGAGAGCCGGAGTATTGCACACAATAACATTGTGTTTTTTGGCAGCTTCAAGGTCAATGTTGTCGACACCTACACCTTGTTTGACGATGAACTTGAGGGTTTGAGCCTTTTCGAAGTCGGCAGCTTCGATACGCGAGTCCGAACGCACAAGAATTCCCTCGGCAAACTCATGCCACTGGGGTTTGCGAGCATCTTCAGGAAGAACAACTTCAATGTGATCCTGAGAACACAAATATTTGATTGCTTCAGGATGGTAAGGATCCAAAACACAAACTGTAGGTTTTTGGGTCATTCTTTTTTGTGTGGGGAAGAGCGGGACTGATTCTCCGGCCGGGTAAACGACGACTGGGACTTATATAACTGTCTGGCGGGCAATTTCCGGCGGGATTTTGGGCCCTTTTTCTAGTGCTGTGCGGAAACCCCGCTGGCTCGGGATTAGGCCGACATGTCACCCCGCCTCCAGCTCGGTGCATCCCGAAAACCCCGCCTTTTCCTTCATAAGTAGTTATGGGCGCGCTCCATCCACCCCCCTCTAGACGCCAATGGTGACCTCGCTGGAAATCCCTCCCGGCGCGTGGGACTCTCATGTCCATGTCGTCGACGAGGATGCCTACCCGTTTGCTGCCAATGCTCCTTACCGTCCGAAGAGAGCCACCGTCGAGGATCTTCTCAAGTTTGAAAAGTCCATGGGGATTGATCATGTATGTCTTGTCGGCATGTCCGTCTATGGAAACGACAATCGTCTGATGCTCGATTCGTTGGCCAAACTTCGCAATGGTCGTGCTGTTGTGTCGATTGATCCCGACACCATCACTCCAGCTGAGCTCGAAGAGATGCACAGTCTCGGAGTTCGAGGAGCTCGTCTTAATCTACGTAGCACGGGCTCACGTCTTAGTCGCCAGGAGTTTGTGGCTCTCTTGTGGAAGTACGCTGCCGCCATCCGACCCTATGGTTGGGTTCTGCAATTGTTTCTTTCCCTGGATCAGATCCCTCTCATTTCAGACGAGATCCCGCTACTTGGTATTGATGTTGTTGTGGATCATGTTGGAATGCCGGCTGAGAATGGCATCCCAGTACATAAGCAGCCTGGTTATTCACAGCTGCTGGCACTCCTCGAGACGGGTCATGTGTGGGTCAAACTGTCTGGACTTTACCGACTGACCAAGGTCGTGGGTTTAGACGATTTCATTGCTGATATCGTGCGCACAGCTCCCGACCGCATTGTGTTTGCTAGTGACTGGCCTCACACTGGTGGTGCTGTCATGAACCCCAATGGAGATCGTACTATTCCCCAGGACTATCGTAAGGTTGACGACTTTGAGTTTGTGCGGTACTGTCTGTCTCTAGGAGACGACACTTTTGCCCGTAAACTGTTTGTCACCAACCCAGCTACCCTGTGGCAATGAGTAGGTAATTGGTGATGGAAACCTGGCACTTGGTGTGTAGCAGCACCTTAACCCCAGTTCGACCGGCACATATCCATATATATAGAGCAGCTTTTATTTGACGACCGAGTGTCGCATTTTTGCTGCACCATTTCATATTTACGTATTATTAACACAGCTCATGAATCATGATTTTTTTTGATAATCTGTTTATTCTTATGGCTTATCGCTTATCAGTGCGACTTTTCGATTCTTCTGGTGTGATTACAGCTATTCTGGAATTCCAGTCATACTCTTAAACTACACAACGAAACATCATCACGCATTCCTTGTTTGCTGGTTTTCACTTGTATATTTATTGTAACATTCATTTCCAATCGGCTTGTCAAAGAGCATACAAAGTGGGGACGTGGTGAAATTAAGTATTTCATTGACTCTTAGTGATGTGAAGTTCATATTACGTCATCCATGACACGAACCCCGCAATCTGCAATCCCTGTCATTACCAAGATTTTGACAACCCCAAGTATTTTCGTCATCTACCACGTGGATTCAACGGTTGCTTAACCTACGTTCTTTTATTGGTCTTCTTTTTTGCCCATAAACGGTGCGTTGACATGCACCCCTAGTGCACTAAACTGCATGACACCTGCATATTTATGCGCATTACCGAATTTCCACCGAAATGTCATAATCCCCCAAGTCACGCAAATCTGAACCCTGTACTGCAAATGATGTACAGCGTGATTGCTAATATCATAGGAAGTAGTAGATATATAAAACTTGCGTCGAATTTTCAGGCTCGTCTATATCCCATTATTAGCTGTTAAAAATCGCGACCTGGTCCCCCGGAAATAATATCATATAACGACAAATATTTATACAACTTAAGCTTCTTTAACTATACAGTTCCAAAAACCTTGTTTGATCTGATATTGCTGATCTGAGATTAGCGCCAAGCACGTAACACCACCTGCCAAGATAAGCTACGATAGCACATTCCTTAGCGGTGACCGATTATACGAAATTCTATTGGTTTGTGAAAAATTGGTAGCTAGAATCCGCTTCACAATTGGAATGTTGCTCCACCATCGTACCATCTATTGAAGACTGTGATGTTGAACTAATAAATAACTGTTGTAAATCTAATTCAACCCAGCTCTCTCGGTACCATTCGGTACCATGTTGCCAAGAAAAGCTCACTAGTACCAGAGTCAGATAGAATGACGCTATGTGCACTAGTGACTGCTTAATGCTAATCACAGCCCGCTCCTTCGTCATCCGACAAGTCTGGAGTATAAATAGTCTACTCTCCTTAACTAAACTCTTCACGAGTAAACATGTCAGAACCAAAAACAGTTTACCAAATCTCAGAGGAATCAGTCTCCACTGATCTAGAGTCGGAGACCAGCTCGATTGCTAACTCTCACATCTTCCAGGACCCCGATGTAGCTCAATACTACAGGGACCTATATGAGAAGTCCAAGTACGAGGGACGCTTCCACTTTGATCCAGATCTAACATGGACTCCCGAAGAAGAGAAAGCACTCCTGAGGAAAACAGAGCTGCGTGTAGTATTTTTTGCATTTGTAATGTTCCTCGCGCTCGACTTTGATCGCTGGAATCTTGCAAATGCCGTCTCAGGTACTTTTCTCACAGACCTCGGACTGACTACTAATGACTACAACTTGGGTTCCACTGTCAACCTGATCTGTTTCCTTTCTGCGGAGCTACCATCTCAGTTGATTTCCAAAAAAGTCGGTCCTGATCGATGGGTCCCTACTCAAATTGTGCTGTGGTCTATTGTCAGCATCTCTCAAGTCTTCATCCGAAATAAAGCTGGATTCCTGGCTACTCGATGTTTCCTGGGATTTTGCTCAGGAGGATTTCTTCCTGACGTTTGCCTGTGGATGTCTTACTTTTATACAGGAAAGGAGCTTCCATCTCGCCTGTCATACTTCTACCTTGCCAACCCACTTACCAGAGCTGTAGCAGCCTTGGTAGCCTACGGTATTTTTCACCTTGAAAACCGTCATGGTATAGCTGGATGGAGATGGCTTTTTCTGATCGAAGGCCTGTTCACACTTGTTATTGGGTTTGTTGCATTCTTTCGAATGCCGCCATCTGTTGTGCAAACTAAAACGTGGTTTCGCAAAAAGGGTTGGTATACCGATCGCGAGGAGAAGATCATGGTCAATCGTATTCTACGGGATGATCCGTCAAAGGGTGATATGCACAATCGTCAGGCGCTATCATTGAAGCTCATTTTCAAAAGCGTCATGGACTACGACCTATGGCCCATATACTTTATTCGCATTCTGGGTGATATTGGAAACGCTCCCGTCGGCAACTATATGACCATCATTTTACGCAAACTCGGTTTCAGCACATTGAACACGAATCTCCTCACCATCCCGGCTAATGTCATCAGCATGTTTACCATGTTAGCCATGCCATATATCTCACGGTACACTAAGCAAATTGCTCTGGTTATGGCTATCCCATCTCTGTGGAATATAGCGTTGCTGGCTGTGCTCAGATTCTGGCCTGGAGCTCAGGTCAACGTATGGGCCACCTATGCGGTTTTGGTGATCATTCTTTCGGCTCCCACTGCATCTGTTTTGACAATATCTTGGTGCTCAAGCAATGCGAATTCAGTGCGTACGCGGACGGTATCTGCGGCAGTCGTCAACATGTTCTCACAAACAGGTGGCATTATTTCGTCGCAGATATACCGCTCAGATGATGCACCACTTTACCATCGCGGTAACCAGCAACTGTTGATCATTGCAATCAGCAATGTCGTACTCTGTGTGCTGACGAAGCAGTACTACATATGGAGGAATAAGCAGAGAGACAAGCAGTGGAGTGCTCTCTCACATGAACAGCAGAAAGAGTATCGCAACAGCGCTGATAACGCTGGAAACAAGCGCCTCGATTTCAGATTTGAGTACTAGCATATTTATGTCTGGAATATTGGTGTACTCATTCAACGTTGTAGAAATGCTCAAAGAGATGTTAAACTGTACGGATACTTGTAACTTTATTTAATATTACCAGAGGCCCTTCGGTGGCTCTTCTCCTATAGTAGCCATCTGGGCATCTGGGGTATCAGGGTTGGGAATGCGGATATCTCGATTAGGCGAGGCACTGACGCATCTTCATTTTGCCCCACTTTTCTCAACATTTTTGAAGGGTTCCAACTTTTATAGATTGGCGCTGCTTAGGACAAAATCACTGGTTTCGCTAGTTTAGATTGTTATTAGTATTTCAACAGGCGGAATTATAGTAAATGCCCACGGCGACTGCTGCCTCGAAACCTCGAAGGTCATTAGGATTGGGCTTGATCTTGTGTGTATGCGCTATTCTTTGGAGATGGAGAACCTCCAAATTGAGTGGGGAACTCGTATGGAAGGATGAAGGAAGTGGAATTCTACATGCTCAATTGACCCTTCCTTTGGATTATAATGACGAGTCTGCAGGGCAGATGAAGCTCGCATTGGCTAAGATCCCCGCATTGAGTGCTTCACAGAAGCTAGGCTCAGTGATCTTGAACCCTGGAGGCCCCGGAGGCAGTGGTACAGCTTGGGTTTATAAGTCTGGACCACTTGTGTGGGAAATTCTTCACGGCAAATATGACATTGTTGGCTTTGATCCAAGAGGCGTCAATCGGACGACGCCACAGTTCCGCTGTTTCGAAGGAAACGAGCGATTAGCCGAGAGGTTCCGCGCAAATCCTCTTCTCAGTGAGTACGGTGCAGATGAAGCAACGTATGGCCGCATTCTGGGGCAATTGAGGCTACACGGCCAAGCTTGTTCGAGTGCAGATAACAGCAAGTACATCTCAACAGCTTTAGTTGCAACGGACATGCTTCACCTATCGCGGGCACTTGGAGATCCCAAAGTCAACTACTGGGGGGTTTCGTACGGAAGCGTTATTGGAAACGTATTTGCACAGATGTTCCCCAGTGAAGTGGGAAGAATGGTCATAGATGGTGTGGTTGATGCGCCTCATTACTTCTCTGGAAAGTTTGCTCGCGATTTTGTCAACGCAGAAGATGTGCTTCAAGGCATGTATGATGCGTGCGCCAACTCGTCCGAATGTCGGGTCAACGGTACTTCGCAAGAGGTAAAAGCCAGCGTGGAGGGATTGCTGGAAGACCTTAAATTGAATCCTCGCATTGTCGTCGATGACAAAAACGCTGGATCGGTGACGTATGCGAGCCTCAAGTGGAGTCTCTTCTCTTCAATGTACGAGCCAGGCAGATGGAGGCAATTTTTCGATGCCACTGCAGATTTGCTGCTTGGCAACAATACATCATTTTATACCTCGTATGTTCGCAGCGACGGGGATCTCCTCGGTGGAGACGACTCTGGCATTGGGACCTTGTGTGGAGACACAGCCATGACAAGTTACATTGGTGGGCCCGGTTCTATTGAGCAGTTGAAGGAACGCCTCGAATACATTTCCACACTTAGTCCGTTCTGGTACGAAATGTGGGCATCTACAATGTGTGTCAACTATACCACCAAGCCGGTCTTGCTGTTTGACGAGAAGTTCTCAAAAGTGGATGCGAATATGCTACTCATCGGTAACACATACGATCCTGTTACCCCGTTGTCGGCAGCTGAAAAGATGTCGCAGTACTTTTCGAATGGAGTTGTATTACAGCAAGATGGCTACGGACATACTTCGTACGCACAACATAGTAACTGCACCCAGGCCGTTGTTCGTAACTGGTTTCTGAATGGTGAGTTGCCGGCAAATAACACCAAATGTCCTGTTGACTACAGGCCGTTTGACGAAACGCAGCTACTTACTTAGTTGCGTTATGATCAACTAACGATACACGCCTTGCTGATAATTTGTAACAGCTATAATGACTCAATTTTAAGACAGAAGTTCACGACGGCTCCTCTGTAGTAAGCGATTCGAAGATGAGGTTGTGGGAAGACAGTCACCCGATCCACAGTGCCACTTCTCAGTCTTTAAATGTAGATTCCGGTTTTACTATACTGACATTTTAAGCTTCAAGATAAGCTGTTGGATAACCTATTACAACTAGCTAAACCGGCGCAATTCAAACAACTGCGTCATTACGTCTAATAATCAAGGAGGTAGGACCAACAGGGTCCAACTAATGCATGATAAGCAGCGCAGTACCCATTTTGGGTATAAAAACAAACGCGCCGATTTGGTGCCGTGATGACGCATCAAACGTCTTGGCATTCAAGGTGGCCTAAAGGAGGCAAGACTCTCCTATTGATTTCTGTTTCCTTAGATTCATTCAATCGTTACAATGGCATCCACGGATGGTGAGAGTGCTCCCTTGCTTACTGGCACGGCGACCAAGAGCTTCGTGACTAAGTCGAAACGCAAGTTCCTTGCAGGGGTCCTAGCTTTGACCCTGATGATTGTTGGTCTAGTGGCATTGGTTACTTCATCGCGTCGAAGCGGTGAACTTCACTGGGAAAAAGGCCCCAGTGGCGGTGTCTGGCACTCTCGAATCAGTCTCCCGCTCGACTACAACCATCCCGAGGATGGAATGGCCTCAGTGGCACTGGCCAAGTTTTCGGCCAAAAATCCCAAGCAGAAGCTTGGAACGATTCTTATTAACCCCGGCGGACCTGGAGCAAGTGGTACCGAATATGTGTATCGCAAGGGCGAGATCATCTCGGATATCGTCGAGGGCCGTTACGATATCATTGGGTTTGATCCGCGCGGCATCAACCTGACGACTCCGCGGTTCCAATGCTTCGAAGGCAACTCGAGACTCGCCTACAGCCTGCAACAGCCAGATCTCCTGACCGATCATGAAAACGACGATGTCAGCTACGGAAAGCTGCTTGGTCAGTTGAAGCTCACTGGTGAAGCGTGCTCTCGGGTTGAAAGCGGCAAATATGTGTCTACGGCTCTGGTGGCAACTGACATGCTTCACATCTCGAGAGCTGTTGGCGACGAAAAGGTCAACTACTGGGGGTTCTCGTACGGAAGTGTTCTCGGCAACACGTTTGCTCAAATGTATCCCGAGTACGTTGGACACATGATTGTTGATGGAGTCGTCGATGCTGTTGATTACTACGAGGGCAAATGGATGTCGAACCTTGTCAACACTGAGGATGTTCTTGACGGCTTCTACTCTGGTTGTGCCGCAACTGACGACTGTGTACTCAAGGGAAGCGCTAAGGAGGTTCGCAAGCAGGTTGAGGGTCTTATGGAAGACCTCAAAGTTGAGCCCCGAGTTGTCGTGGAGGGGAACTTCACAGGCTTGGTCACCTATGACGATTACAAGAAGATGTTTTTCCATATGATGTACGTGCCTACTCAATGGCAGGCTTTTGCCAATGCTACTGCCGATCTTCTCAGCGGCAATGCCACGACCTTTTACGCTGAGTACCCAGACAGAGACAAGGACTTTCTCGACGCAGATGATGGTGGCTATGCCACGCGTTGTGGAGACGCAGTCAACAGCGAGTACAGCCAAAAGTTCCGCACGGTTGACCAGCTTCGTGACCGAGTCAGCGTTCTTAGCGAGTCTTCGCCCTTTTGGTCGGAGATGTGGGCTTCACTGTCTTGTCCTAGCTACACCACGGTACCCGCCATGCTATGGGATGGCCCGTTCCAGAAGGTCAATGCCACGATGCTTCTCATTGGTAACACCTACGACCCAGTGACTCCTCTGACTGCAGCTCGGAAGATGTCCAACTACTACACCAACGGAGTTGTCATCCATCAGGATGGATACGGCCACTGCTCTCTTGCTCAGCACAGTAACTGCACTCGTACCTATGTTCGTGATTGGTTCCTTGATGGAAAGCTTCCAGCCAACGACACACTGTGTGAGGTTGATGAAGCCTTGTTCGCTACTCCAATCTGATCACGTATACTTCTCTATGAAATATTGCAATATATCAAGTAACGACCAGCATAGAAGTTCCCCAGCAGGTATTAACATCTTTTCTATTGACATCCTTGTACTTCACGAGATAGTGTTCGCTACTCCAATCTGATGGCCAATACTTCGTACACTTGTACTCTATGAAATACTATAATACATTAGTATTTACGTCTTTTTCATATTGTCATCTTTTTTATTTCACTAAGTATTGGCTACTCCGATCTGATCACGTAGACCTCTTACTTTTACTCTATGAAACATTACAATATATAAATAACTGAACATCATAGACATCAAGTTGGTTTTGACATGTTTCTTACCTCCAGCTTTGTGTTCACTACTACGAACATGTCTTCTTGTTACCTATACGATATACTACAATATTTTAAATAACTGAACATCTTAGGGCATACCCCCATCAAGTTACTATTTTCTTCTTTATATTGTCATGTTTTCATATTGTCATATTTCTTAAATTGTAATCTTGATCACTTCACGACTTCCTTCTTCTATCTCTCACTGATCACATTGTGGGCTGTCTCTACTCCATCAACTGTAGACATTGGCCTAGTCCACCTAGGGTAGAAATTATACAAATAATTATGACCTTTTAATACACCAGAAATCTATATGACAACAATCTACAGGAGCATGACGGCAGCAACAATGCAAGCGGTGAAGCCGCTGCCAACAGCGATTTTAACGGCACCACTAGTAGAAGTGGTGGCGGATGCAGCAGCACTCGTAGTGGACGCAGCGGCACTTGAATCATCGGCAGCAGCCGAAGAAGCAGCAGCCGAGGTGGTCTCAGCAGAAGTGATAGCCTGAGTCGTTGTGTTAGCAACGAACGAGGTGGAGAGTGCCGACGAGGACGACGAAGTGACAGCCTCCGAGGTCGAGTTCGCAACAAGCGAAGAAGACGAAGAAGATGAAGACGACGACGGTATCAAGGACGACGACGAGGCTGACGAAGTCGACGAGCTCGACGACGAAGAAGAGGATTCAGAAGAACTCACCGAAGAAGAAGAAGAAGAAGACGAAGACGAGGTCGACGAGTCGGAAGACGACGAAGAGCTGGATGAAGTGGTGGCGGGCTCGGAAGAACTAGATTCGGTGCTAGAAGTCTCAGCAGAGGAAGTCGAGGTCGACGAGGGCGAGGCAGCAGCCGAAGTCGAATCAGCAGCAGAAGTAGACTCAGGAGCAGAGGTCGAAGCAGCAGCAGACGAGCTGTCGGCAGCCGCAGAGGACGAACCACCGGTGGTAATATCTTCCTGGACACCGTTGCAGGTCAGGTCAAACAGAGGGGCGGAATCGAGGTTGGCGCCAAGGATTCCAAAGCTGGGGTTGGGAGTGCTAGGAGAAGCATCCTGGAGAGTGTACCAGTACACGTTGGTGCTGCCAAACAGCTCGCATCCAACCTCATCCCAGTAGGTCTTGGCATTGGCAGGGTTGGCCTCGGCCAGGTTCTCAGTCTTTCCACTGACGGGCCAGCCAGTCTCAGTGATCCAGACGTCCTTACCGTCCGAAACACCCTTAACATTGTCAAGGGCCTGGAACAACAGCGACTTACCGTCACTGATGGAGTTGGCCATGGTGTTCTGGAAGTAAGGGTAAGCATCAACACCCAACCAATCAACGGCATTGACAACTTCCGAGTTGGATCCGTTAACCCAGGCAGTCCAGGTGTCTACGTGACCAATGGGCACATTGGCAAGAGGACCTCCAGCAATGAGCTGCTTGACCTCGGAGATAAAGGTGACAATGTCAGAGGGGTTAGCACCGGTTCCTTCATTGGCCTCAATACCCATGGGCGAGTTACGGTACAGGTCCTCAGAACCAATGGAGATTCCGACAACAGCATCAGAGAGGGCCGAGCCGTGGGCATCAATGGCACTCTTGAGTGCTGTAAGCTCCTGGTTGAACTGATCGGAACCAGCCGAAGCCCAGAGACCAAGCAAGAGAGTGGTGCCCGTGTTGAGAGCAGCGGTGATGGCCTCAATAGGCGAGTTGGGGGTTCCGGCTTGGATCATCGTGTACAGACGAGCCGAGGTGAATCCCGAGGTTCCCTTGAGGTTCTTGGCAGCATTGAAAAGAGCCTCGTACTTGTCCTGGGTAATAGGAGCTCCCGAGCTGTCAGCGGAGCCGTAGTTGAAGCCCTGAAGAGCACCAGCCGAGACAGCGGTAGCAGCCGAGGCGAGACCAGCAACAGTGATGAAACGCATGGTATCTGTATATATGTATGAGAGTGTGTGTGTGTGTGTGGGAGGGGGTGGGGGGGGGGAATTAAAAGACAGACGGTTGATACAGAATATCTAGGCGAGTTTCAAGTAGCGAATGACTGTAAAGAAAAAAACAGTGTGCAACGCCTACAAATTTATACATGTTGTGGGTTCTAGTTACCCGGCTGCTCCGCCCGCCTAAAAATAGGTCGCTAACCCCGCAACAGGCAATCTTGGCGCCGATCAGCAGAGCTCTCAAAATGACGTGTTTCGAAGGTTATAGACGGATTTTGGCTACAAAGTTGGCGGGAGAGTGGCCATGGGACTGGATAATGTTGTGGGATAAACGGGAAATTCCGTACAATAGTAAACGTCTATTTAAAGCGGTTTCATTGTTGATTCTAGGTACGTTGCTATAGAAACTTTTCAGGGGTAGTCCCTTGCCCCGATTTGTTTTCAGTTTGACAGGAGACTTTAAAGTGACAGTGACGAACCACCCCATGACGTGTTGTTGCTGTTAATGACAAGGACAAAGTTGTAGAAACAAAATGTCGTCAGTTTATATATGTAACAGGGTCAAGGACCGTCTTGTAATATGCCGTTTTGGGCCATATATACAATGGGGGTAATGATCGACATATGTTGGTCACGTGATTACCAAATAATGCACGTTGTGGTCACGTGATTATTGAAGCAACATGAAGAGGTTCTTTATATGGGTTTTCTCATAGTAGAATGGCCTAGAATGACACATATCTGCCAAAGTTTTGTCCATTGAACAATCCTATGTTAGTACTGAATAACACTGAACTTGCCTCCCCCGTGGTTTGAGTGACATCCCCCATTACGACCCTTTGACGCGCTCTCTGCAGGGATATCGGCAGGGGTACACCTCAGGCGGTTGACGCGAAGTACAAGTGGGACGGGCAGAAAAGCCCGAAATGAGAGTCAAAAGGTAAAGAAAATTATAATGGGAGGATTCGTGAGTGTGACTAGAGTTGTAGGAGAAGACTCTGGGCGAAAGTGAGATGTAGAAATTGTTAGGATGATTTTCTATAATATCTTTCAAACAACATTAAATCGTGAGCTCTGAACACACGGTCACAAGCGAATATACAATACTACTTTTGATCAGTTATATATGGAGTATACTTGCAGTTGAATAATATATTTATAATACTTGCTGTTATATCAAGAGAATTCACAAGTGCAATGGAGTATCCAACAAACTGTTTACAGGCGGCATGTTAAGATCAACATTGCATGATCATCTGACTGTCACCAGGTCATGGGTCACTAGTGAGGACGGAAGCCGAAAAGTTGGATATAACAGGCAGTTTTTCTAGTAAGTATAAACTTTGTGAAGTTGCATGTTTATGCGCGTAATGTCTTGTTAGTCTTTTTAATGTCTTTCAATAGGCTGCGATTCCGAGGTTACGAGTAATACACGATTCAGAGCTGTAACACCAATAGTATCAACTGTAAATGATCTGAGGTAGAGAGGATCGATGGAGAGATTATCTGAGTTACAGATGGGTAGATCTTAGATCTGGGAGAAATGAATCTGGAGAACTTAAATCCGAAGAACTTTAGATCCGAAGACCCTTAAATCCGATCTACGGTACGACCTCCTCAATTACCCCTGGCACAATTTAAGGCCTAGTTTATAGTTAATCTGTAAGTTGATCTGTAAGTTAGTTCGTTTATCGTTTATCCGCATAATGTAAATAGTTGATCCGTGCCATAGTGATCCATATAACAGTTGATCGGTGTAATGGGTGATCCGTATAACAGTTGATGCTTGTAATAGTTGAGACCTAATAGTTTATCCGTATAATTGATCCTACAATCAATCTATTAGCTCAGGTCAGGACCACTATGGTTTATCCGTACAGATGATTAATACGACCGGGAATTGTTTTTCCGACCCGCTCCTTCTAACGGGATTGATTCTTCGGTCTACACCTTCACTTAGTATACTATTACCGTTTTTCTATTTTCAGCATGTTTCACTCGATCTATTGAACTTCTATTCTGCTATTCTGGTACTCTGGTACTCCCTTGCAACATGTAAACTATTACAATACATTCTTATAACGATAACATATTACGAAAACGACGGCATTACGGAACGACGACATATTACAAAACCAGAGCACCAGCAACGGCCATACCCAGTAGGGCAACACCGCCAGAGAGCGAACCAGCAAGGCCAGCAGCGCCGCTGGATGAGCCAGTAGTGGTGGCAGCAGCGCTGGCAGCACCAGAAGCAGCGTTCTCAGAGTCGACAGTTCCGACAGAAGAACCACCAACGGTGAAGGTAGCGTTGACAACGTTGGAGATGACATTAAGCTTGGACATGTCAGTGGGGATGACAGCAGGAGCAGTGCCCTCGACAAAGAAGACAGAGACCTCAGCAGTGGTGTTAGGAGGCAGGAACTGGCCTCCAACGAACCAAGTGGACCAGATCTCAGAAATGGTGCTGTTAACGACACCAGTGACAGCGTTAACCTGGAAAAGACCAGCCAAGTTGGTCTGGGGACCCTGGAAGGTCGAGTTACCGCCAGCGTTCATGGTAGCATTGCACAGAACAACCATTCCGGGGAAAGCAGGACTGGTACCAGGAGCAAACGACTTGACAGTGGTGTTGTCGTAGTAGTGGGGGTCGTTGCCGAGCGAGGGAGCAAAACGGTTGGCTGTGAGATCAGGCTCCTGGATAGCCAGGTCCATCTCCCAACCAATACCGTTCTCACCAACAATTTCACCATCACGAGGAGTGAACATGGTGACCTCAAGAAGCTGAGTCGAGTTGGAGGTCGAGTTGTTGACGTCGTCACCAAAGATGAAGAAGTCGACGGTCTCGACGTTGGAAATGATGCCGGCAGTCGAGCTGGGGGTACCGGAGATCTTGTTAGGAGCAGTGCCGTTAACGAAGAAAACGGTCATCTCGCAGCCAACACCGGAACCAAACGAGTTGGCACCAACCTGCCATTGGTAGTAAGCCTCAGAGACCTCTCCTGCTGCCGAGGAGTTGGTGATGGCATTAAGCTGGAACAGACCAGCCAGGTTCTGAGTGGGGTCGGACGAGGTGTTGAAAAGCACCACAAGACCAGGAGCAAATGGGTTGGGACCGGCAGCAAAGGTCTTGAGGCCGGGAGAGTTAAGGAAGGGAATGTATCCATTGTCGATGCTCAGAGGATCAACAGCGAAGTCGGCAGCAGCACGCTTCTTGTAAGAGTAACCACCCGAGCCCGAGTTGGAGTTCGAGGCGGCGGTGGTGGTGGTGGCAGCAGCAGCGGCAGTAGTAGCAGCAGCAGCTCCAGTGGACGACGTGGTGTCAGCGGCGGCAGCAGGCTCATTAGGGTCGAAGGAGACGACGAGATCGACCATCCAGTTAGCACCGTTGACACCAACGCTCTTGGAGACACCGGGAGTCAGGACGGTAACCTTGAGGGGAGCCTGGGCCAGAGCCGAAGCAACAAGGCCCACGAATGTGAGAGTTTTTGTCAGAGAAACCATTATTAAGATGAGGAAATTAGGATAACAAGATCACTGTGAGAAAATTTGTAAGGGGAGGGGGGGAGGGGGGCTTCTTATACTTGTTGGAAGTGCCAGGGGAGGGGAGGGGGGAGGAGGGCATGGCACGATCGCGTCGGCCTATCGGCACGAGGGGTAAAGGCCGCGTATGCAGTCATTTTTGCACTGCCATCTATGCACAGAACTAAAGCGGAGTGGAGTGGTTTTTTAGTGGCCCATGGGGATGGAGCGATGTGAGAGAAGAAGCAGGAGGTGAGCTCGTATGCGGTATGCGGGGAGTTAAGAAAAGAACGGAAAATGGTCGAGAAAAGCCGCGAAAAGACGAGGTAAAGAGGCCAACAAAGTACCACATAAACAGACAGGTGAATTGACCGGGGAGACGTGCGGAATAGCGATTTGGACAACAACTGATGGTGATATAATGAGCAAATACTCGTTGAGCCCATGCATAACCCCCATCGTTTGGCTGCAGGGCGGAGGGATCATCTTTCCGGATTGGGATCTGTGCAGCTCCCTGTATATCTGTACGAGCCACGGATATGCTTATACCGCGGGGCTCCTAGCCCTGGCCAACCGGCTTGAGCTCGTATATTTGAGGCGGAGTAGGGTGTAGGGTAAGGGCGGGCCCGGAGATGTGTAAAAAAACTAGGTAACCAGACGGGCCGATTTGAAGCTAACCCGACGTTATGATCCCGGCGATATTTTGTTACTGCCCACATTAACGCAATAACCAACATTTTGGTTATCGAGTTTATTTGTTCGCTTCCCCCCCCCCCCATCATTGACTCCATTCAGTCATTCCAAACAATTCACCTCGACGGTGTTTACAGTTCGGCGAGTATATGACTATACGGGACCTTTGATGCGGCATATGCAGCAGTCCCATACCCTTGTGCATCAATCCCCCGGAAAAGCCAAGTTTTAAACGGCTCAAACTATCTCCACCAATCGTACATTGTTGTTGGGGTAATTTTCACGGCATTGAATAGTAGTCGCATAGTGTAGTAGGTCGAACCGTTGTATTGGACAGTCTTGGAACCATTGGTAGGAATCGGAACCCGTGGATATAATGCACCGAATCCTAATCATCAATCCCAATTCGTCCAAGGCGGTAACGGACGGAATCGCCGCGGCTGTTGCCAACCGCCGCCGCCCAGGTATGGCTACCATTAGCTACTTCACTGCGCCGCCTCCAGCCCCTCGTATCATAGATTCACGGCAAACATGCCAACAGTCGTGCGAAGCCTCACTACCGGCGCTGTTGCCGCTTCTCCAAGCGTACGACGCCTTCGTTGTTGCCTGTTTTGCCGATCACCCGCTTGTAGACGCGCTAACACTCAAGACTGACAAACCTGTGACGGGGCTGTTTCCGGCAGGGATATCAGCTGCCGACGGCTTGATTAGGGAGATGTGTGCTACGCGACAATGTGGTGTGCAACAATGTGGTTGTCGTGGGAAGTCATGTAGGAAGACATGTGGTGGGGACCAATGTGGTACGCAACAATGTCATTGTGGTACTGGCGACAGTACGAGTGATGCTCCTACTGGTAATCCTGGTGATCCTGCTGGTAATCTTGGTGATTCTGTTGCTGACGCTCCTCCCCCCAAATACGCTATTGTTTCAACACATAGCCCATTGAATGATACGTATGAGGACACCATTCGTCGCATTGTCGGTCCCAACTCGAACAACTTCCTGGCAACCTTCTCAACTGGCCTCGGTGGTCTTGAGATCCACCGTCGTGACAGCCATGTCATTGCAACCGTTGCCAAGACGGCGCGATGTGCCGTCAACGCAGGGGCTGCCGTGCTTTTGTTGGGCGGAGTTGTACTAACGCCGTTGCGTGGCGCCGTTGTGGCGGCCGTGCCGGGGATTCCAGTTGTAGATGGACTTGACGCGGCCTTAGACGAGGTTGACGCGGCTCTTGTCCGCCTGTGTGACGACTAACGCGGGCACCTGCACTGTAGCTTAGAGGGGCTGTGAATGTCTCAGAAAAAAATCTTTAACAAATCCATGCACACCCGGAGTTAAGCCCCTCACGCCTTCAAACCCCCCCGTCTGCATGCATGATTTGTAAACTGGCATCATGCTAAATCGATAGGTGGGTCAAATAGTGGGCATTCGAGGAGTGGGGGGACATTCTGGGCTTCGTCTTTTTGGGTGGTGGTGGGGGTGAAGAGGTAAAGGGGGGGGGGGTAAAGGGATGGAGGATGGAGGGAGGAAGGGGGTAAGTGGACTCGTTTGGTGAAGCTGTGGAATCGAACAATGTCAATTTGGCTGATTGGCTCTATTTGGCAGGTTGTCTATTTGGAGGATTGATTCATGTCTATTTGATTGATTCTATTTGGCAGATCGACGCTTGTCTATCTGGCGGATTGGGCACCCCTACCCTCGTGAATATCAGCTTGGTTAGATTGACGAGTAGGTTTCAGTTCTGTTTAACTAGCTGATTTCCTGACTACCTACTTGCTGATTGCCTGATTCCTGCCTATATCTCTTGCAATTCACCTATGTCAGCTGAAAACATCCACCGACTCTTTGTTCAACGAGGTAATGTATCCAATTTGAAGCTCACCCGTCTGAGTGCACCCTTCACAGCTCACCCCTTCAGCAATGCTTTAAGTTGCAGATTCCTTAACTTGAGTTGCACTGGTGATTTATGCTTGCTTTACCAACGTAATGCAAACTAACGAAAATGGCACTTGTCTCGGTCTAACTGGCTGCATTCTTCTAACCTGAAGTGAACTGCAGCGGCATTAGTACTAAGCACCAGAGATGCAGCCAAGCTGGGGAAACGTACCCTTTTGCCACTATCTTGATAACGGCTAGGGTGTTAATTTGTGCTATGTCCTGGTGGGCAAAGCTCTTTGAGGGAGGAAGCCATTCTCATCATGCCATTGTTCAACTTGATCTAGTCTACCCTGGGCTCCATGCCATACAACTATAGGTGTGGTGATCTCCTTCATTGTGTCTGCTGAGTTGGATATTGTACATGGTTGACATCTCTGTTATTTCTCTACCTGTTAATGATGTGCTGGTAACACCTCTGCCTGTGAACACTCTGGTAACACCTTGGCTGTTAACACTCTTTTGGTAATACCTCTCTGTTGAAACTCTGTTTATTGACGTCGCTGTCTTTGACTACTGTGCTCTTCAAACGTGTCAGAGCTGATTGAGACAAGGCTATATCTGGTACAGCCAATCTACGACGACAGGGACGGAATGTCTCAGGCTGTCGGTCTCTGATGCTTCTAAAGGTCGAAAGCTGTTAAAGGAGAACTCTGAAAGTAATCTCTCAAGGAGAGTCATCATGGAGAAATCTCAAGCAGAACCCTCAAGGAGAACTCTCGAGGAGATCCATCAAGCAGATCCATCAAGCAGATCCATCAAGCACTACCCTCAAGGAGAACACTAACAGTAAACCATCAGGAGAGTCTCAAGGAAAGCCATCAAGGAGAACTCACGAGGAGAACTATCAAAGAGAACCATAAAGGAGAGTCATCATGGAGAAATCTCAAGCAGAACCCTCAAGGAGAACCCTCAAACAAACCATCAATCAAACCATCAAGCAAACCATCAAGCAAAAACCCTTCGCTAATGACATTTCGTACTAAGAGTAACTACCGTTGGTTACCTACTATGATGACTCATTACACATTATCCAACTGAGTCGTACACAGTATCAACTGTATCAACACTCAGCGAGTCGTCGTCTGTATGATACAACAGCCATCTTATAGTTGGTTGAATCAGTTGATAGACTCAATTGATTGGCTGTTGGTTACAACCCTCATTTCGTGTTACATTGTTTCGGGTCAAGTTTCAGAGCTCTCTGCTAACTATTGATTGTACCAATTGTACCGCCTCGATAATGATGCCAAGAAGCTACCGGCCCGGTCAACGGCATATAGCCTTGATGGACGGGTAAATTAGCCTTAGCCTTCTATGCGGGGAATGGGCCGGTGGTACGGCTACACTGTGGGGAAAAAGGTCCCTGCGCCATCGACGGACCCAAATTGGTAGTACCGAGCGGAACTCGGCGCCCATGCCCACGTTTTGCCTAAATAACCGGGTATTCGTGGGGTAAAATGGTTTTGTAACGTGCGGGGTGGTTATTAACCGACAATTTGCTTAAATAGTGACTCGTGTGCTCGGTTTAACCTTCTTCTCTACATCACCATTTCATCCAACAATGCTGACTTCTAAACACAACAGACTGGAGTTCCGCTACGACGCCGAAACCCTTTGGATCGAGCCTTGGGGTACCAGTGCGCTGCGTGTAAGAGCTACCAAATGCGCTTCTATGCCTGATCAGGATTGGGCTCTGGATACTGCGCCTACTGCAACTCAATCTTCCATTGCCATTGGCGACAAACAGGCCACCATCACCAACGGCAAGCTGACGGCGACTGTTACCAAAGCTGGCAAGATCACCTTCACCAACCAGGACGGCAATCTGCTGCTCGAGGAGTACGCACGTAACCGTCGTGATGTCACTGATCCCAAGTGTGGAGCCATTGAGATTGAAGCCCGTGAGTTCAGGCCTATTCCTGGCGGAGACTACCATTTGACGCTGCGTTTCGAGTCTCTGGATCGTGACGAGAAGATCTATGGCATGGGTCAGTACCAACACGAGAATCTCGACCTCAAGGGTCTTGATCTCGAGATGGCCCACCGCAATTCACAGGCATCGGTGCCCTTTGCCGTCTCGTCCCTTGGCTACGGCTTCCTGTGGAACAACCCGGCTGTGGGCCGTGCTGTGCTAGGCAAGAATATCATGAGCTTTGAGGCCTACTCCACGACAAAGCTCGACTACTGGGTGACTGCTGGTGATACACCTGCTGAAATCGTCACCAGCTATGCTGATGCCACTGGAAAACCACCCATGATGCCCGAATACGGTCTTGGTTTCTGGCAATGTAAGCTGCGTTATCAGACTCAAGAAGAGCTTTTGGAAGTGGCCCGCGAGTACCGCAAACGTAACCTGCCAATTGACCTCATTGTCATTGATTACTTCCATTGGCCCCTACAGGGAGACTTCATGTTTGATCCCACCTACTGGCCGGATCCAGATGCAATGATTGCCGAGCTCAAGAGTCTCAAAATTGAGCTCATGATCTCAATCTGGCCTACTTGTGACTACCGCTCTGACAGCTTTGCAGAGATGAAGGAGCGAGGTTACCTTGTACGAAGCGACCGCGGTGTGCGCATTCACATGTTCCACCGTGGAAACACTGCTTTCTACGATCCTACCAACCCGGGAGCCCGCGACTATGTCTGGCAAAAGGTCAAGAAGAACTACTACTCCAAGGGAGTGCGCGTGTTCTGGTTAGATGAAGCGGAGCCCGAGTACAGCGCGTATGATTTTGAAAACTACCGCTACCACATTGGTTCCAACCTGCAAGTCGGCAACATCTATCCTCGTGAGTATGCCCGTAACTTTTATGAAGGTATGGAAGCCGAGGGTCAGGAAAACATTGTCAACCTGTTGCGCTGTGCTTGGGCTGGTAGCCAGAAGTATGGAGCGTTGGTGTGGAGCGGTGACATTGCATCATCGTGGCCCAGTTTCCGAAACCAGTTTGCAGCTGGTCTCAACATGGGAATGGCCGGTATCCCCTGGTGGACTACTGACATTGGTGGATTCCATGGAGGATTCCCCAACGATCCCAAGTTCCGCGAACTGTTCATCCGCTGGTTCCAATGGGGTGCGTTCTGTCCTGTGATGCGACTTCATGGTGTTCGGGAGCCTCATCAGCCCCAGCACGGAACAACTGGTGGTGCAGAGTGTCTTTCTGGTGCACCCAATGAGGTCTGGTCGTATGGTGAGGAGGTGTATGAAATCTGCAAGAAGTATCTCAAGATCCGTGAAGATTTGCGTGAATACACGCGATCTCTCATGGAGGAAACCCACAAATCGGGAGCCCCTGTGATGCGACCTACCTTCTACGAATTCCCGTCTGACAAGCACTCATGGGACGTGGAGGATCAGTATTTTTACGGTGACAAGTATCTGTGTGCACCGGTTCTTAATGCTGGCCAGAAAACTCGCCAGGTCTACCTTCCTCCTGGACATGACTGGGAAGACTTTGAAAGCCACACTGTCCACAAGGGAGGACAAACCATTACGGTGGACTGCCCTATTGACTCTATGCCAGTGTTCATCAAGATATGAGCTAGCCGACAAATTAAATGTCACAAAGTTAATTGAAAATAATACATTGAAATCCGATATAACGAGAAGTCAAAAACAAAGGGGGTATAGGTGAACAAAAAGGTGATAAAAGTTAAGGCTACCTTAAACCAGTAGCATGAAGGCAAAAACGCTCAGGACGGCAGAAACACCACCCGACACAGAGAAGTGCGAAGCTCCACTGGTCTCATCACGCTTAGCGTACCATCCAGGTCCGTAGCTGTGAGGGTGACCCCAGTCCCAGTCGTCTTCACAAGGCTCCTCAGGCTTTCCTGGCTTGTGGATGGGCTGAGGCTGGTATCCGTGTCCCTTGTTATCATCATCGCAAGGCTCGGTAGTCTTGGGGTGCTTGGTGGTCGTGGTGTGCTTGTGAGTAGATGTTGTCTTGCAAGGCTTCTCAGTAGTAGTAGTCTTCTTGTGTGTGGATGTCGTCTTGCAAGGCTTCTCAGTAGTAGTAGTCTTCTTGTGAGTGGATGTCGTCTTGCAAGGCTTCTCAGTGGTGAGAGTGTGCTTGGCCGTGCTGGTCGACGATACCTCACCCGATTCGAGTGTGGCCGACGACTTTGTAGATGACGGCGAGCCAGAGCCTGTGCCCGAGGCACCAACTCCTGAAGCAGAAGCCGAGCCCGAAGCACCAGAAGGTCCTGAGGGAGCACCAGAACCGGAAGCACTAGCAGGTCCAGAAGGAGCACCAGAGCCAGAGGCACCAGAAGGTCCAGAGGGAGCGGCAGAGCCCGAAGCACCAGAAGGTCCAGAGGGAGCACCAGAGCCTGAAGCACTAGCAGGTCCAGAAGGAGCGGCAGAGCCAGAGCCCGAAGCACCAGAAGGTCCTGAGGGAGCGGCAGAGCCAGAGCCTGAAGCACTAGCAGGTCCAGAGGGGGCGGCAGAGCCAGAGCCAGAAGCACTAGCAGGTCCAGAGGGGGCGGCAGAGCCAGAGCCGGAAGCACTAGCAGGTCCAGAAGGAGCGGCAGAGCCAGAGCCCGAAGCACCAGAAGGTCCTGAGGGAGCGGCAGAGCCAGAGCCTGAAGCACTAGCAGGTCCAGAGGGGGCGGCAGAGCCAGAGCCAGAAGCACTAGCAGGTCCAGAAGGAGCACCGGAACCAGAGGCACCAGAAGGTCCAGAGGGAGCACCAGAGCCCGAAGCACTAGCAGGTCCAGAGGGGGCGGCAGAACCGGAAGCACTAGCAGGTCCAGAAGGAGCACCCGAGCCAGAAGCACCAGAAGGTCCGGAAGGAGAGCCAGAGGCAGTGGACGAAGCACCAGAAGATGTCACAGGACAAGGAGGAAGTCCGCTAGTTCCAGAAATAGCAGCAGCGCTGC
>JAKTUT010000053.1:57665-77555 GCA_030556845.1 Sugiyamaella floridensis | reverse complement strand
ACCACCACCAAGTACAGCTTAACTCGCAATGCCGCTAAGTCGCAGCTATCACGTGCGGCAAAAAAGAGTAGCCAAAGTAAACGCCTGCCAACTGTATTTGCCAATACCCCAACTGTATTACACCCTAACGCATATGAGGTTTGGTGTTTTTCAGGTCCCTGGTCATCTGGCCCACCCCACAACGATGATCTGTCTGCACAGCGGTTTCAGGGCCCAGACGGAATGCACAAGTCTTGCTGTATTGGTAGGTCCCTCGAGTGTTTCTCCACGAGGCCCGCCATCATGCCAGCTTGCTACAATCTTGCAGGAGTGTTTGGCGGCTGCCGTGCATGACGTGGCCCAATTAGGCAGGTTGCCCCCTCCCCAAGTTGTAGGCTCTGTAATAAGTAACTGCTACAATGGAAGGGGGGAGAGTGAACCGGGAGTAGGCGGCAGTGGACAAAAACGTGGGGAAACAACGTACGGGACCAGTTTACGGCCCGGTTAGCTTGTTGCCGTATGTGTTTTGTATTGTGCTAATCCGGACAGGCGGGAGGAGAATTCCTGAGACGGCGTCCCGCCTAGATACGTGCAAGGGGCGCCGACGTCGCGAGCCCAGTCCGACGGTCAAGGTTCAACCGCGTGGCAGCAATCGCTTCAGATGCTGTAGGCGAGTCGAAGGAGCATCAACCTGCAGTCATGTCTTCTGGTAGGAGCTATTCTTCCCAGGCACATGAAAGCTTATTCCATGAGTTAATGTTCATTACATTACCTGTTGGCTTTATATTAACCGTTGACAGCCAAACCATTGGTCTACTGTTGCACTTCCCTCCCCCTCCCCCGCCAGTTGAGTGTCTTACTTTTTGATGGCCATCTATGCACTGCATCTGTACAGTTTCAAAGACGACGTAGTTAATATGATAGTGCCAAACTGGCCTTGACAGCTATTTGGAAACTACGCCTGTATTTACTCCCACCACGCAGACATCATGAGTAGTAGTATCTTTGAAAGATGCATCTTAATCAAACCCACTGTTAATCATTGGACATTGTCACTTCTCTGAACAAACTAAACTCATTCTCGGATGTCACCTTTTTTTTAATCTGTACTCCGCGACGTATAGCTTAGGCTAGACTCATGTGCTTCTGAAACAGCCGCTAAGCCGTACCTGGTAGGTGAAGGTCCGTAGTGTGCTCGGGACAGTAGAATGGCACTTCATCAGATACCGGACGAAGCAGCATCAAAACAGCCACGGAAACGCGAACCAACCAGTGTGGATCCAGTGCAAACAAAAACAGTTGATGCCGTAGCAAGCTTGGCACTCCTCTGTCATACCACAACTGCTTGACACTCCGAATATCCTTAAATGGACGTATAGTCCGCAGGTCGAACGCGCTATCTTGAGCCTTTGAGTGTCCGAGGGGAAGGGAAACGACCCAACGAGGTTGGTAGATTCCCCTCGTCTCCATTTAGCGGTGACCCTGGCTACCGGATTGGGAAGCTAGACAAGCAAGAGGCCATCAAAAAGCAAACCGGCTATTTCCAACTAGCCTTGTAAAAGCAATGCCAGTCCCCTCACCTCCCCCCCCCCCCCCCTTCATCATCTCCGCTAAAGTCTGGACAAGTGTCCTTTTGTGTTTTGTGTCTGATAAATCCCCCCCTTTACAAAATAACTTAACTCCCCTCCCCCTCTTCATACCCCTCCATTCGGTCTACCCCCCCCTAGTTGTCAACCTTGCCGTTTAATTGTATCTAGGTTTAGCGCTCGTTCGGGTCATTATGCACAGGCTACGCAGCTGCATCGTACAGCATGCTTGCTTGTTTATAGAATCGTTTATTATTCCTGTCGAAGTGCAGATGGACCGTTTCGGATCAGAGTGGTGGTTTTTGCTGATCCTCGTGGGCTCGGTTCTCCTCAGCTGTGATGCTCGCAGCCATGGCTTCATAAAACCTTTTTGTCTCGTTTCTGCCTCATGGCTCATTACGTTGTTGGAGACGACCGTCTATCTTAAAAAGACTCTTAAGCTCTTGGCGTCCCTTTGCCTCTTTCCTCCCAACCCGCTCCTCTCCTCTGCACTCTTAGAGCCTAGTCTGAAATTACTACATGAGACTTTGTGTGGATCTAACAAGACGTGCATGCATATGCTCAAAGGTACATATACCCGCTAATTCCCTAGGACTATATATATTGTGACAACTGTCCCGTTCTGCCTACGCGTCCTTTTATCGCTTTGCCTTGGTCTATCTTGGTATACGCCAAATATTTTTTTATCTGTTAATCTTTGGTTCATATCTTCATTCTTAATATCTCTTGTGCCTCTTCATTCTCCTCTCCTCCCCCCACTCTCATCCTCCCTCTGGATTCTACCTCTTGTCCCTAAGGTCTGGGGTCCCACTGTGGGTCTTGTTTGTACTTCACGCCTATTTTCACTCATTTGTTTTTCGCTTGTTCCGTCTCTTATAACGATCTTAACCGCTGTTTATCGATACACTGACAGTTTCGGCCGCTTGTTAAGTTGATGCACTTGACTTTGTCTCATCCTCACTCTATCAAAAGTATGGATGGTTATTGTTGCCGACTTGTTTCTCTCTTTCTTTCCTTTCTGTGAATTTCTCTTGTCCGCGTCTTGTTCACGGCCCTTTCTTCACAGCTGAAAAAAAAAACGCAGTCCCTCCGTGAGCTTCTCTGCTTTGCTTGATCCTTTCTGTTTAATCCTCTTTTCTCCTTGTCATCGATTCTTAACAACCGACCCAAACTGTCCTCTTACCATTTATATTCATCACTTCCAGGTCTTTTGCCTTGTTTAATTACGGTTACCTTGTTGTCTGGTAATATATGGCAGACTGGTGCTAGCTGGTAAATGAGCTTCCCGAATCGTGGCCTACCCCCTCCGACATCTCAACCATTGCACGAATTATCCACGCTCACTACCATGGCTGCCTCCGTGATGCCTGCAACCCCGTTATATCCACATCCAGCATCGGGACATCCGTTTCCTCATGATGCATATCAGTTTGACCGTGGTGGTCCTCCCACTTCACAAGTCCATGCTCAGGTCCCTCCTCCACCATATTCGATCGCACAAATAACTTCATACGCTCCAGCTGCTGGCCCTAATGGACCTCAAAATGCTGTGGCGTACCAGCGCGAAGTTCCACCGGGACTTACTCCCTCTGAGATCAACCGTCCTAGACAGGGCCCCGTTCTACCATCTCTGCGCACGCTTCTGTCGTCGATATCTCCGCCAACACAATCAACAGACCATCCAGTTGTAGGCCCTGTTTCACAGACGGCCGCTCCTCCTTTTGTGTCGACTCCTCGTCACCAATCTTACCCCACTATGTATCATCATTCGCCGTCATATCGACTGGATCATCACCCTCACGATGGCTATCAAATGGTAGTCCATCATCATACGTACGTGCATCCGTACCCGCAAGACGCCCATTATCATTATCAACAACCACAAGTTGAATATCCTCACCAGCCATCATGGGCTCCGCCTGTTTCCGCTGGTGCTGGTGCTGCTCCTGCTGGTGCTCCTGCTCCTCCTCCACCTCCCCCTGTCGCTCCTGCTCCTCCTCGTGCTTACTCAATGGCTGCTGCTCCTGGATATGTTCACCGCGTTCCCACGGCCACTCTTGTGTCTGTACAGTCTCCTCCCCCTCCTCCTCCTCCTCCTTCTTCTTCCTCTCAACCCGTCGCATCACTTCAACACACCGACCACTCGTATGGTCCTACAGTCTACCAACCGCAACCTGCACAGACGCCTGCCTACACGTACCGAGTCTCCAACTACGGTTTACCTGGATCTTCTGTTGCGCATTCGCATGGATCTCCAGTTTCGTACAACATGGGCCCGTCCGTGTCGTCACAGCCTTCTCAACTTCGTCCTGCTCAGCCCGTTTTGCAGGCTCGACGACCCGATAATTTCGATGCTTCTGTATCACCACGACAGGCGGCACTCGTAGCCCCGCAATCTATGACTACGAGTGTAGGTGCACCTCACACTCCGGCTCCCTTTTCGAGCACGACTCCGGAGCAACCAGCAGCCGAGTTGTTGTGGTCTCCACGACGGTCCTCTGCTTCTGGTCCTCCAGATTCCATGACGCATGTGCTTATTCCACGTCGTCACTCGCACAAATCTGACACTGGATCGGATCGGGTCGAGCTCGTAGTACGAGACCGCCATACTCAGCATATCAATCTTCCACCGTCTCCAAGTTTAAAAGAGGAGGAAGACAGAGAAGATGAGCGAATTGCAACGACAAGCTCCCCACAGGAGCCAACGGCGCACGGTAACCGTTCTCGACAAGAGCAGAAACGGTCTAAACAGGCGCCTATGGCCATTCAGCCACGACCCACCAACATGAAGTCCAAGGAGTCGCGTACTATCAAGCCGAAGCGCAAAAGAGCTACACATGCTCAGGTACGTCGGCTCAATGAAGTTTTCCAGCAGACTTTTTTCCCATCGTCGGAACTTCGTCTGTCGTTGGCACAGCAGCTAGGCATGACTCCTAGAGCCATTCAAATTTGGTTTCAGAACCGTCGTCAGGGCTGGAGAATGGAAAACAATGACAAATTGCTACAGGGACCATCCAAGGTGCACATGAAGGAAGAGCAGCGTCGCCCGTCAGCATCGTCTCGTAGTCCCATTGCTGGCACTGGAGTCATTGATTTTTCGGTGCCATCGTCTCCTCCATCTGAAGGAGAGCGCGAAGGATATGAACGCATGCGCCGGTCGACCGCAACAAGTGATGCTCCACCTGGAGATGCTGAAAACGAGTCTGAAGATAGCTGTACAAGTGCTACAGAAGAGCGCGACAGCTGAACTGCTATTTATTAATTTTTTGTTATTCCAGTTTTTATTTGCATTGTACTAGTTGAAATGACGAGCTGTTATGAAGTAAATGTACCTTTAAGTTATTCATATGGAATCTTCTTTTTGTTCAAACAAATATTTAATGATACACAAGAGACCAGTGCACAGGGAGGAGTAACAGGTTGATACATACAGGTATAAACAAAACGATGCAATGGTCCACGGTCATGCAACGAGAGCACAAAGAGCAGCACCTACGCCGCTACCGTCCTTGGCGATTCCAATATCAATGCGACTTTCACCATCACCAATGGCAGTACGACGAAGAGCCTCCCGGATATGCTTCTCGAAGTTGGGGTAGAACTCGACGACCGAACCGTCGGCTCCAATGTCAACGCGGTCAAACTTTTCGAGGGCCTTGGTGTGAAGAATAAGTCCGGCTAAAGGAATAGCAGACAGGTGAGCAGACCGAGTGCCAATGGCACGGGCCACAATCTGAACGGCCTGGCGCTCCTCGAGTGTTGACTCAACACCGAACGCCTCGGTGATGATCTTGGCGGCCTGGTTCAGATCAGCAGAGTCGTCGCCGTCAATCAGAGCCGGCACAGACGAGTCGGCAGACCAAGGAGTGGTAAAGGCAAGACTGGGCTTCTGCGAGGCAAACAGCAGTTTCTTGTCGTGGAGCTCGACAAGCACCAGGCGCAGCAGCTCGCCAAGAAACATACCAGAGATACGCTTCTCAAACATGTGGAAGCCCTTGTTGGGGGTGTTTTCATTGACAATCTTGTCAAAGCGGGTGTTGGGGATGACCTGGAGATCATTGTCAAAGGAGCCCCACTCTGTGTTGATGAGCATGATTTTGTCGGTGATCTCGGGGTGCTGCTTAATGTCGAACTTGGGGATCTTGGAAATCTTCTCCGAATAGGCTCCATTGGTGCCGGTACCAAAGATACAGCCAACAAGGGTTTGACCAGCAGGAGGCTTCGTATAAGAGCGGGACATGAGAGTTCCAACCGTGTCATTTACGAGAGCAGCAACGTGGACAGGCAGCTTACGTTCGTTGAGGGCCGCCTGTAGCTCAATGCACACATCCTGACCAACGGCATCCTTGATATCAAAGCCCTTGGTCCAGCGAATGAGCGTTCCACGGTTGAGTGCCGTTTGAGCAACGGGGAATGAAAAGGTGAATCCCATCTTGAAGAACTTCGAGCCGCTGGGTGCACCTTCCTGGGCGAAATGCTCTTCATGATGAGTGCGCAGAAACTGCTCGACACGGTCGGCGAGATGACCAAAGAACTCCTTGGAATTACCACGCATAAGCTGTGGAGGAATGGGCTGTTTGTCTTGGACCATGTCGTAGGTTCCATCACCGTTGAGCTGTAGCGAGCAGACACGGAAGTTGGTACCACCGAGGTCAACGGCTAGAAAAGTGCCCTTTTCAGAACCATCCGGTACAGCCGTCACAAACACGGGGATCATAGGCATACCTTTGTTTGTTTCGGAAGCCGACTCACCAAGTCCCTGAATGGTCTGGGCAATGAAATGGTCGACACACTTGTTGAGGTGGTTGTCCGAGACCTCGAAGTCGGCGGCAATGGCGCGGGCTTCGTCGAGCAAGGACATGACGGGGGAAGAATGTGGAGAGACGGCTAGTTGACCAGAAAAAGAGACTGTTTAAAACACTTCAACCGGTGGATTGAAGATTGTGTCAAGCTGAAAAAGAAGTTTTTGGCGAATTTGCGACTAGTAATAAAGGCTTTGAAACAAACCCACACACCACTCTCAGTAGTAGGCAGTTACTTTTTCAGTGGGGCAGCGGGTTTCGACTTTTTGCTGGCGGGACAAAGTACCCCGCTACCAAGCGTAGAGTTTGGCATGCCCCGCTTTGGCCCCAGGTTTTTTGCGTGGCCCCGCACTGATCTCGTGATGGGTATTATTATGGTGGGGTTAGCGGGGGTATCAGAGAGTGGGGACGGGGGGAGAATTGCATTTAGGTTCCTATTTGGCGGGTTGCACTATGCTGGGGCCCTTGGATCTACCATCATGCTCAATGGGTAGCAGCCTCTCGTTGGCGGGTTTGGTGGGTGTAGACGCCGGCCGTAAGCGGTGGGTAGCGGTACTATATGAGTCCGACAAGACGACCAAAACAGAGTCGGCCTGCCGAAATCATAACATGGACTCCTGTGTACCGAATTGCTCTTCCGGAATTCCCGCAAACTCAGTACTGCCATAGACGTCGGGTGCATGGTGCATGCATCCAGCATGAATTGGTCGCACTATTCGTACGTCATCGTCGGGCGGTGTCGGGCAACGGAAAAATTCACGTTTATCCGGACCCTAACCGGAGGATCCTTGATGACCAGACACAACCAATTGTTCCATGGTATACGAATTACGGTTCTATCCATGAAGTTAATTACTCAATAGATGAACTACTCGATAGATGCGCTCTTATAATACTACTGACGAATTTGGGTGGGTTGTACCTTTTAATAGTTGATTACTGTTATGTATTGTTGTAATGAAGAGTCTTCGCCAGTTAGATATACAGAACGAATAGACCAATATATCCGCGTTTAAACCAATACAAGTTAATATATAGATACTTTCAACTTCAGACCCCAGTTTTAGCTTATTCACACAAGCCAATTGCTTGCAAGTCTTGATAGATGCGGCAAATATCTGGATCCTGCCTCTGTATATCTAGTGTATAAGCATCATATGAGCATACTCCAGAAGCCATAGAATGGAACAAGTGATACTCAAGGCTATGTATTCTACAAATGGCCGAATACCTTACAGTATTACAGTACAGAGAGATGACAGTAACAAGCCAAGTATTATTGGTGTAGTCCCTTCAAGTTTACTATACTTTCACCTAGATCAGGTAAACTCACCCAAATCAGGTTAACTCACCTAGATCAGCTCACACCTTTTAGGCAAAATCCACCTTTTAAACAAACTCACCTCCACAAATAAACCCACATCAACAATCAATCTCGTAAACACTCTCTAGATAGAACACTCTATAGCTCTTCCCCCCCCCCCTATCCGCCAACATCTATCCTCATACCCGCTCGGCCCACTGGCTGCCATGGCAACGGGGAATAAACACCAACGCGTCGGTAAGGGCAAGGGCGCCGCGAACCCCCAAAAGTCGTCTTTCCAAAAAAGGCCCCCTCCCCCCTTTTTGCGTGTTTACGTTTTCCCGTCTCTCAAAAATTGCCCCCCATGAGAGAAGTCATCAGCATCAACGTCGGCCAAGCCGGTTGCCAGATCGGAAACTCGTGCTGGGAATTGTACTGCCTTGAGCACGGCATCCAGCCCGACGGATTCCTGTCCCCCGATAAGAAGGACGGTCCTCGTGACGAGGGCTTCTCGACCTTTTTCTCAGAGACTGGCTCAGGAAAGTACGTGCCGCGAACTATTTATGTCGACCTCGAGCCCAATGTCGTTGACGAGATCCGTACCGGTACCTACCGCAACCTGTTCCACCCTGAACTGCTCATTACCGGTAAGGAGGACGCGGCCAACAACTATGCCCGTGGTCACTACACGGTAGGAAAGGAACTCATTGACCAGGTTATGGACCGCGTTCGCCGCGTCGCCGATAACTGTAACGGTCTGCAGGGATTCCTGTTCACCCACTCGTTCGGTGGTGGTACTGGATCCGGTTTCGGTGCGCTGCTGCTTGAGCGTCTTTCTGTCGACTATGGCAAGAAGTCCAAGCTCGAGTTCGCCGTGTACCCGGCCCCTCAGAACTCGACTTCGGTTGTCGAGCCCTACAATTCGGTGCTCACTACCCACACCACTCTTGAGCACTCGGATTGTACGTTTATGGTTGACAATGAGGCCATTTACGACATGTGCCGTCGCAGCCTAGACATTGCACGTCCTTCGTATAGCAACCTCAACCGTCTTATTGCTCAGGTTGTGTCTTCTGTCACTGCCTCGCTTCGTTTTGACGGTTCGTTGAACGTTGATCTCAACGAATTCCAGACCAACCTCGTGCCCTACCCGCGTATCCACTTCCCTCTTGTCACTTACGCACCTGTCATCTCGGCTGCCAAGGCCAACCACGAGGCTAACTCGGTTCAGGAGATCACTAATGCGTGCTTCGAGCCCTCGCACCAGATGGTCAAGTGTGATCTGCGCAATGGAAAGTACATGGCTACTTGTCTGCTGTACCGTGGAGACGTTGTCAACAAGGATGTTCAGCAGGCTGTTGCTGGCATCAAGGCCAAGAAGAGCATCCAGCTCGTTGACTGGTGCCCCACTGGTTTCAAGATTGGTATCTGCTACCAGCCTCCCCAGTATGTTCCCGGTGGAGACCTTGCCAAGGTCGACCGTGCCGTGTGCATGCTGTCCAACACTACGGCCATCTCTGATGCCTGGTCGCGTCTCGACCACAAGTTCGACCTCATGTTCTCCAAGCGTGCCTTTGTTCACTGGTACGTTGGTGAAGGTATGGAGGAGGGCGAGTTCTCCGAGGCCCGTGAGGATCTGGCTGCTCTGGAGCGTGACTATGAGGAGGTTGGTGCTGATTCGACCTATGACGACGAAGAAGTTGCCGAGTACTAGACGGCGTCTTAATAAACCTCGTCTGTCTGTCTGTCTACTTTTTTGATTGGATACCGCCCCCCCCCCCCCCTCAGCTGGCTCTTGTCAAGCTACCCCAGTCCATTATTTTACAGGTGTAGACAGTGTTTTTATATACTGCGAAATTGGTAATTTTTTTAGTCCACAACTTGTTCAGTAATGCTCGAGTGGATCCGGATACGCATCTGGATACCGTGCCTTTGCTCGATGCCACCATCCTTCTACTTGATCCCGGATCCCATTGATATGTCCATCAGCTTCGTTGTCTCGGTACAGTGCATCACAATGCTGTTGAGAGCGCATTTCAATGATGCGATTAAGGTACCATCCACTTATCATGAGCTCATCTTGGTTGGTCGTGTCGCGCTCAGCAAAATCAAGACCTGCCCGTAGACGCCGGGCATGGAAACTTTCGTCGTCATACTTGACAACCGGCCGACCAAGTGCTATGGTTGCTGAACTTAGTCCACAGTACTTGATAAATGGGTCGTATCGGTACATGATACAGTCGGTTCTGTCTTCACAGGCTTGTCGACATTTGTCCACAGATCCATAAGGACTTGACCGCACGTCTTCATCCGACGGAGCAATTCCTCCTGCACTGTCATAGTCCTTGGACCATGAAAACTCAGAGTCCTTGGCTCCGTTATCCCAGTTGACCTGTGGTTCTCGCGGCAAGTACGGTTTGGCAAAATCCCGGTACAAATCACTGTACAAAACAGGCTTGGTATGGTCATCACGCAGTCTCTGATACTCCCATAACAACTCGAGATCCTGTGGGCCCTGACGATGCAATGTGATAACTTCCTGGCACCAATTAGTGGCACTGGCTGGTAGAGCCCAGATAGGCTCGCCCTGGAACCGGCCTCCAGACTCAACAAAATCAAGAGAAATGTCCACTGTTTCTTTCAAGTACATGGATACCATGTAATCTCCACAGCACTCGTTTTCGGCACGTTCCGTATACTTGTCGACCCATTCAGCAGTCTGTGGGTTGCCAAATGCTTTGGCCATAGCACCATGGCTCAGCACAATTCCAGAGCCTCCATGAGCAAAAATGTATTGCAGGCCTGCTACTGCACTTCCCAGGTAGTAAGCCCGTCCTGGGTCCATTGTTGCCAGGTACCGCGACAAGTTGTCAGCAAATACCACGGTATCGTCGTCAATCATTACGTACCAGTCAAAGTCAGGTGCTTCATGGAATGCATGCTGGAACATCTTGAGGTTCTTGAATTTATCAAGCGCCCAACCATGCGAAACTCCACCAGACTTTGCAGTCAAGTAGTTGTGTTTTGCACGAAGTTGGCGCACTTCCCGGTACGGAGTGAACTGATCACTATCAATGATTAGAGATTGTGATACGTTTGCGAGAGCATCAACGACCTCGAAGCCGCCAATTGAGTCGGCAGCATCGGAATAAATAGCAAAATTGGGCAGTTGAGTAAACGTTGTCAGGAAATGCATTGGCATCCGGTCCCAGATAGTGAGAGCGCCTGTTTTGACGAGAAGCAGAATGCGATTGACACCAATTACATGATCCTCAGCTAGAGTCTGCTGAAGCCAATGAGACTGATGCTGTTGTCGCTCCTCATTAAAGCCAAGCCTATAGATGGGACTTCCAAATGAGTCTGGAGGTCTCCATGTATCGCTCGAGATAAACCGGTTATTATCGGGGTATGTGTGAAAGTAAGTTTGGCCTGGTTTATGGCCTAGAGGATACTTGGAGAATGGTTGTTGTTTCTGCTGTTGAGACATAGGTGGCTCTTGCACCGTGCGATTCTCCATGGCCCTTGAAGTATTTGACGGTCTCCAGATCAGTACAACACATAGGATGAAGGCTAGAATAAGAATGATGTAATTCTTACATCTGGCCGATGCTGGCCGAGTTAGCTTGAGAAAGATCAATAACTTAAGGACATCAGATAGTCCTGTTACTGGCGTTTACTCACCCTTCGGATGGCTACGGAAATGGACAACCATCAAGCAAGATGATAGCGACAATAGCAACAAGACGAACTGTGCACACACATTGGAGGCCACGCCTTAATATATCAGACGTGAGCTGTCCTGTGCGGGCGCATCATAATAAGCTGAAACATCTGGACCTGAGACAAGCCAGCGGTAAAAGTGTTCCACCCAATCAGGAACCACCGAACGATTGGAGATTTTGTGGATGCAGAACGCCTCACTAATCTATCTACAACTTGTGCCGAGCACTCACGGGTCCCTCTAATTCCCTGGGCTTTGTTGCTCGACAAAGGCGGAGTCAAGACCTCATGGTGAAGATATTATTATGCACGTAAATTGGCTGCGGCAGTTGACTAGGCGGAAGAAACCACCACGTCAAAAGCACAGAGTCTCTAGTAAACGGTCATGGCTTCAACTCTGTCTACCCAGGACCCCTTGTAACATTTAAAGCCAATATATTTTGTTAGAAAGCCTTAAAGTGTAAGGTATAGGACTCATGAAGAAGATGCATGTCTAACTGCAGGAACAGATAGATTATTTAAGTAGCCGTATTAAATTTTGACTTTTTGACTGGTTTCTTATTTTTAGAGTTGATAATACGCTACAAAGTGGTCCACGACATATAGAAGAGGTCTATTCAACAAATTGACGATAGTGCGAGATAAAAGTGGAGTACACGACACGCGACAAGCGACACGCGACAGAACTAACTCGAAACTTGAACTTGATATCTGACATTCGCTGATTACAACTATCACAACAACTACAACCCATCACGCTATGACGCCAGTACAACATCACATTAAAGCGTGTCTGTTCGACATGGACGGACTTCTCATCGATTCAGAAGAAGTGTATACACAGGTGACCAATGAGATTCTGGCCGAACACGGTAAACCCAATCTACCATGGGAAGTCAAGATCCAACTCCAGGGTCGGCCAGGCCCAGACGCGAGTCGCAAGTTCCTTGAATGGTCCAAACTGCCCTACACACCCGAGGAGTTATTTGCCGAGACATCGCGTCGTCAGAGGTCACGATGGGGAGGAGTCAAGTTCATGCCTGGCGCGCTCGAGCTACTTCAACATCTCAAGGAGATTGGCGTACCCATTGCACTTGCGACCTCATCACACCATCTTAATTATGTGGCCAAGACAAATCATCTACGCCATGGCTTTGATCTGTTTGGGTCTCACATAGTTGTAGGAGATGACAAGCGGATTCCACCTGGAAAGGGCAAACCGGCTCCTGACATTTGGCATGTGGCTCTCGAGTCACTGAACAGCGAACGTCGGACCCAGGGCCTTAAAGACATAAAACCCGACGAATGTCTTGTGTTTGAGGACGGAGTTCCAGGTGTCATTGCTGGAAAGGCAGCTGGTTGCCATGTTGTATGGGTTCCTGACGCCCGTACACTTCAGGTCATGGATGACGACGAGATTGTTGATCTTGTTGGAGATCATGAGGTTCTCGAGTCATTACATCACTTTGACAAGTCCAAATATGGTCTTACAACTTCTTCAGCTTGAGATTCCACACAAAATGATACAACTAGAAAGCCTCTTACAATAGAGTTAAAAACACTACCGCTTGACAGTACCGTGAAGCTCTTCTTATGGCTCCATTCATATGCAAAACCATTGTTTCTATAAACTACTAAATAGATACAGCAAAAGAGAGACTAAACCGGCGCATGACGGAACAAATACGACACACTCTCTCCGTTATGAAGACGTCGTATACTCTCGGCTAGCACAGGACTCACGTCGAGCAGATCAATACGATCACACAGATTCTCCTTGCCTTCGAGAGGAACCGTGTTGGTACACACGACCTTGTGCAATTTGCTCTTGTTTATGATTTCAGTAGCCTTGCCCGACAGAATACCGTGAGTGACAATGGCAATAACCGACTGAGCTCCGTTATCAAGTAAAGTCTCGGCTGCCTTGGCCAGTGTTCCACAAGTATCGGCCATGTCGTCAACAAGAATGCACACCTTGTCGCTAACATCTCCAACAAGAACCATTCGAGAAACCTCATTGGCACGGGCTCGTTCCTTGTGAATCAACGCAAAATTGAGATCTAATCGGTCGGCCAATGACGCAGCACGCTTGGCACCACCAGCATCTGGTGACACAATGATGGCGTTTCGAAAATCAACGTGGTTGTGAATGTAGTTGACGACGCTGGGCTCGGCGTAAAGATTGTCGACGGGAACGTCAAAGAATCCCTGGATCTGCGATGCGTGCAAGTCCATAGTGATAACGTGGTCACAACCCGCTGTTTCCAGCATATTGGCCATGAGCTTGGCCGTAATGGGTGCACGGCTCTTGTCTTTACGGTCCTGACGAGCATACGGGAAGTTGGGCAACACCGCCGTTATCCTTCGGGCTGATGCCGTCTTACAGGCATTGATCATGATGAGCAATTCAAGGACTCGGTCATTGACATCACCCGAGCCGATCTGTGTGAGAATGTACACATCCTCGTCTCGCACCGACTCTCCAATAGTGATGGATATCTCTCGATTCGAGTCGCGCGAGATGTTGACCTTGCACAGACTCTGACCAAGGCTGGAGTTAGAGGATATCGGTTGGTCAAAACTACAACGAGTAACCTACGTCTTGGCCACGAGCTCCGCCAGATCGCGGTGTACGTCACCAGCCAACAGCTTGATGGAATTGCTCGACATGAATGCTTGGTTTGAAGGTAGTAGAGAATCGCCTGAAAAAATCGGGACATGAGATAGCGAATATAAGGATATGCTTCAAAAGAGGACTTGGACCACCTCTAAGCGCATGAGAAGGAGCCAGTGCTCATCGAGGATGAGGACCAATTTGTTAATTAATACTGGCAAATAAATTATTATGTACACAAAATAGCAGGACAGAAGTGGGGCGCATCATTAGTTAAGCTTGCCTCTTTTATCGTCTTCGACCCTTTTTCTTGCCAACAACAACAGTCCCTTCCTTGATATCCGCACTAGCGGTGCTCAGCTTCTGCTGGGCGTCCAGGTAAAACATCATGTCACGAAGCTGCTCCTGGAGATCAACTACTACCTTGTCTTGAGCCTCTTTATCGGCACGCACACGCTCAAGATTGGCAAGCATTTTCTCGCTCATTACCTTTTCCTGCTGATAGTCAGTCTGGAGCTTTGTATAGAGCTGGCGCAGTTGGTCATTTTTGGTCTTGGCCTTGGCAAGATCCTTTTCAAGAGCCTCCACTGCTATCTCGTTTGTTTTGAGGTCTTCAAGCTGGGCCCTCAGCGCCTCGAGCTCCCGCTCCGCCTTTTCGGCGCGCTCAGTGGCCGTCGCATAGATGCCCTCGTAATAGTCGCGCTGTGATTCAAGCTGCGACGTTAATAAATAAGTGTACTGCAGACGAACATCGTCGTCGGCATCCTTCTTTTTGTCCGACGGAAGCTCGACAAGCTTACCGTCCGACTCGTTCTGAATAAGGCGGTGGACGTAGCCATCGCTAGCATAGTCCCACACACGCTGCGTCAACATATCCATGGCATAACAGTGGCTAGTTGCCGTGTAGTGGTCATAAGCGTGGGCCAGATCGTAGCGGCCGCAGCCAACATGGCCACAGATGAGGCATACCCACAGATTCGACGATGCTTCGCAAACATAACACTGACCTGCTGGTGCTGTGGGCGCTGGAACCTGCGAGTGTCGGCAAACGGGGCAACTACCGTCACCCCATTTGCGCAAACACTGACAGTGGAAAGTGTGCTGGCATGGGATAGTGAGGAGTCCTGTAACGGCAGCATCGAGGCGTTCCAGACACACGGGGCAGCTAGGCAATTCTTTTGAGGGATCAAGGGACGAGTTGAGTCGAGTTGTAGAAGAAGCAGAAGATGACGAGTCAGTAGGACCCACGACATCGGTGAATGGGTCACGTAGCAGGTACGGAGTGTCTGTGTGATCCTGTGACAGACGAGCACGGAACTTGACGGCCTTGACAAAGATGACGGCACAGGACTCGGCCTCCATGGAGTTGAACAACTTGCCATTAAAGGTCATATAAAAGTCATTGGCATGATGAGTGTCAGGGAACTTGATGAGCACCATGTACCTGCTAGGCGTGGACGAGGTCGAGACCATGCGTATATGCGACATGTTGGCGCGTGTATCAGGACCCACAAAGTCAAGGAGGTCGGCAGTTGTCATATAAGCCGGAACTGCTAGAATGGCGACGACGGAGCCGTCACTCGTAGTCACTGTGTGCTCGTCACCATCATCAGCATCGCGGTAGAGGCGGACGACGCCGTGGCCGAGGAACGCCGACTTGAGGACAGTTTGCTCGGTGGCTGCCGAGCTGGTGGTGGCAGGACTATCGAGAGCTCGTGCTTCTATTGAACCATGGCGCCAATCTGTTGATGTGTGAGTGTTGATGAACGAGGAGCCTTGAAGCTGTGGAGGTGTTTCAGGAGCTTTTGAGAGCGCACGAGGCCTTAGAGAGGACGAAGAGGCAACAGGAGGAGGAACAACAGCAGCAGCAGCAGTAGTAGCAGCAGTAGAAGACCAAGATGAGGTTGAAGTAGGCGAGGTAGTTGGTGCTACAGGGTTGCCTGGCGGGTCAGGATCATCAGCCGCCGTAGCCGCCAAGTCCAGTGGCGTAAAGAGGTCTGCACGTGACATGACACGGCGGGCCCAAGGCGAGAGTGAGGAGTCAGTGGGATCGGGGCCCTTGTCGATGTCGATGAATAGCAGATGGCTGCGAACCGTTTGGTTGTTTGAGGAGGCCATAGAGGAACCAAGTGATGGCACGGCTGGGTATTACGATAAATGGCGGGTAGGGTAGGGGCAGTCAGCGGGTAGTAGTTGATGCAGAGGAGGGAAGTGGAGTGGTCAGTATGGTGAGCGAAGCTGTGGAGGGGTCAACATAGTGGAAGCGAGTGCTGTTTAAGACAATAAAAGAGTAATTGTGGAGTCGTCAGTTAAATGTAACGTGAAGAAGGTGAGAAGATACAATGGGTGGGTTATTGATGAAGCGGGGACGAGGCGAGGCGGGGAGGGGCTCTGTGGTAAACCGAGGGACCCACCGGAGCACCCGGCGAGCCGCCGGTCCCATAAATGGCGACAGCAGGTAATGGCAGCAGGGACTGGTGACCTTGCGCTAGCGACCCGCTGCAGCTCGTATAAATTAACTATAGGTAGTGTGCGGTTGCCAGGGTCCTTATCGGCGGTTAGTGGGCGATCGGCTGGGGAAAAGTGGGGTAGATAAACGGGAAGAAGAGAAGAGGCAGGTAGCCTACAGGAACACGAATAACATGTGCAGTTGGTGGCAAGAATGTGGCGATCGGTATCGGGATCCTGATAGTTGCTGAATAGTCAAGGTTGGTCCAAGAACGTCTTGGCAAGAACCCAACCAGGTTAGTGGCAGCAAGCGGCACCCACCTCATGATCGCATGCGGGTGGTTAACGGCAACGGCTGCCGTAATCGGAACGAAAGTCATAGTACGAAGGAGCAGGGGGGGGGGGGGTTTGTGCAGTTTTGTCGAGTGTGGTTAAAGGTTGTTTGTAAGCTTTGATGGCTCAGGGGTTAAACTTTGAGCTCAATGACCACAGTACAGATTAAGTTACTAGAGTTCAGATTACTAGAGTACAGATTACTAGAGTATAAGATTACTATAGTATAAGATTACTAGACTCCTTATTTATTGTTACAAATGTACAGCATGCTGTTACTTGTTACCTGCTACCTGCTACCTGCTACCTGTCCTGTACCTGTACTACACCTGTACTGTACCTGTGCTGTACCTGCTACCTGTTACTTACTTGTTACTTAATACCTACTCAGACAAACCGTGACAATGGTACCGAGTAACTATTGGATACAAGTGAAACGTTGGGGATTTGCGCGTTAGACTGGAGGTTGTATGCAGATTGACTACGGTATTGGGGTGGATAACGAACCAATAGTGAAAAACCCCGCACACAAACTGAATAAACAATGACACGCCATGACTTGCTAAGCCCTCATGACTAGTGGCTAGTCGCTAGTTGAACGGAGACCTGGCGCAGATTCTAGTAACAAAAGCAAACGCGAGGGAGGGGGTGGATTTCCGGCACTCCGACTCATCGGAACAACCATGCGGGGTGGGGGGTCGGCAGGAACAAGTGCGGTTTTTTTTTGCCGAGCATACAAATCGGTATCACAACTTCGTATCCGACTGTTATTATAAAATTCCAAACCCATATTGAACTAATCGTCTCAACTATTCCCTTGCTGTATATTCTCTTTCCCTCTTGTCTTTGTTTCCCTCGTCCTCCTTGTCCATGTCCCTTGTCCCGGTCTTTTTTACCCCTACCCCATTACTGCCCTCCCACGCACGCCCCACAGGTGCCCCTGATTGTCATATGCACCTGGAGGTGGTAGTGCCGCTTAGAGCAGCCCCCTCGCCCCTACAAAAGCAACGCGACCGAGCACGACCGACCCTCACACCCCGGCCGGCGGGTTTGCCTCAAAAAAAAAGCGCTTGCTAATTCGGCCCATCGTATAAATAGAGCGTGATGCGCGCGGATGCTGCTGGTTTTAAAACCTCGCACTTTTGATATCTGTTCCCTTTTTCTTTGTATTTGTCCTTGTTCTGTTTGTCTGTTGTCTCTCCCCCACGATCCTTGTGTTGTCATGCCCAACTACTCGTGTGTGGTGTGCGAATGGTCCGAAAGCCACCATAAGGCTCCTGTTTACCCAAAATCAGAGCTGTACAACCATTTCCGCACCCCGGCCCATCTCAAGAACTGGCGCCTGTGGTGTACATATTATCATGAACAAAAGTTGAGTGATGATTATGTTGAGGACTGGCTTAAACAACACCAGTTGTTGGCTCTCCATCGCACTGCTGTTGCCGATGCTGGTTATCGTCGTTGAGACCCACCCAATGACGCTATGATGGTACCCCACTGTACCCACTTATGAGTGTTGTTGACAGCTGTCTATTGCCCCCAGCTCTCTGCTGTCTACTGCTATCCCCAGCTCTCTGCTGTCGACTGCTCTCTGCTGTCTACGGCTCTCTGCTGCCTACTGCTCTCTACTGCTACTGCAACTGCACTGCTACTGCCACTGCTATCTACCCCCTACGCCCCCTCACACACCTATACTGTTTATTTTACGACTTTACGACCCTCGCTTGATGACACGGGCCCCCTCTATGCCCCCCGCCCTGGCCGCGTCGCGATTGCTGCTGATGGCGGCGCTGATGCCCCTGCTAATCTGACCCCACCGCTAGCCAACTAACAGCCTGCTGCTGCACTACTGCCCCGTCCTACCCTAACCTCCGATCTGGACAACGACCCGCCGACGGCGACGCGTTTGCTACTGGTTCTCAGTCCTATAAAGAGGCAAGCAGCAGTAGCAGCTTTTGCTGGTTCGTTGCTATAAAGGTCTAATAGTAGGGGTTTGCCGAGGCAAACACTGTTTTGCTAACTGCTTCAACGGCTACACGGCGCCGTGCCAATCCCCCGTCTTACTCTTGGCAAGCTTATTTATTTTATCCTGTTATTTTGCTGTATTATGTATTGTATTGCGATTAGTCACTCAGAAAAACTCAAAAGTGCCCAATCCGGCGCGCGCATGTCTCAGTTGTAACGCGTCTGTCGGGCCACCTTGTAAATTCTGGGATGCCCCGCTGGACTGCCCAGCCAAGTCGGGAAATTGTTGTTTGGCGCCGTCGGGGTCCTTGATATTTGCCAAGCTGTCTTGACCCGCCTTATAGCCACCTGAGGCGGCCAATCTGCCCGATATCCTACTCGGCCCAGCTGGCCCGAGCTGCGGCTGCTAAACCTTGTACCTTACTGACCCACCATCGTACGCCGCCTGCCAATGGTCTAAAAAAAAAAGCCACGTACGACAACACCTCCCCGGACCCGTCGTGGACAAACACCCCGCTCTTGGTGGGCCCACCGTGAATTTTTGAGCCCCGCCACTAAGCCCCGCCAGGTCGCCGCCCGTTCCCGCTGATTCCCGCTAATCCAATCCCTTGTCAGTCTATGACGATTGTGGCTTTGCGCAACTCTAATACGGCAACTGCCCCTCACCCATTCGTCTGTGTCGCCAAACTCTATTTCGGCTTCTGCTGCTGCTGCTGCTTTGCGACAATACCAACCCACTAACTAGTACAATGGTACGGCACTAATTAAATGCCCCGATCCACCATTCCACAGGTATCACCATAGCACCACTTACAACAATCTCATGATGAATCGTCATTTGTCTTAGATGTGATGATGACGTTACGGCCCCATGTAGCTGCTGTGCATCTTTAGGACTAGACGGCGCCAACCTCCTTGACGGCACCAGTTGCTCGATGCACTTTAAGCTTTGACGCTAACCCCTTCTTGCTGAACCCGGCGCACCGGCTACTTCCCCGCACATGGCCATCATCGGAGACCCTGCCACGTCGTATTCGGCATACTGGGCCAATATTTGTTGTGGCATGATTGAGGACAACGCACTGGTTGGTAGACCATTGTCTAGGGGGGGGGGGGGGGGGGGGCGGGCCCAATTTAAAA
>JAKTUT010000053.1:0-57655 GCA_030556845.1 Sugiyamaella floridensis | reverse complement strand
CTTGCCCATGTTACTAGCACAACTTGGTTAGCCCAGTAGGTGTGGAAACTGGGTTAGCTTTGCACTATTATTGAAAAGGAAAGGCAAGTTGGAAGCCTTGTACGGGGTACCTCGATGGTGCATCCCTGACGGTACAGTAGCCTTGACTAGCCTTGAGCAGCTTGAGTAGCTTGAGTAGCCTTGAGTAGCCTTGACTGTGTAGCATGGAGGGGCCATATCAACTAGACGTATTGTGCATCGTGCATGATACCCTGTCTCAGATGCTGCTGAGTCTCAACTTTATCTGAGATTTTATTATTTAGCAGTCCGACGACAAAGTCTCACATCACAATTACCACCTGTCGTCGTCACTGGCGAACCACTGAGGTCTTGGTCGAGCTTGGCGCAGAGCCTGGCGCAGAGCTTGGCACAGAGGAGCCTGCCATTGAGCTTGGCAGAAAGCCTGGCACAGAGCCTGGCGTCGATGCTACCTTGTGTATACCTTTGTGGATTGCCGATTTCGACTTGGTTCGCTTAGCTGATCTGGCTATGGGTTGCCCACCAACCATTTTGGACTCGTTGCATGACTCGACGGATTGAGTAATTGCTTTCACGTCCCTCAACTCACGGCCCCTCGTACCACGGCGTGCACGACGACGACCACTGCCTGGTAGTCGTCCATCTGTTCGCGGTTGCAGGCATAACCTGTGACACTCACACTTGTGCAGTGCTGTTTCACACTGAGCCTGCACAAGTGGTCCACGCAGCCCCTCTACATCGGTAACGGCACGGTCAAGCGCTGCTATACTGGCTCGAACCTGTAAACACAAGTCGGAGGCGCCCTCGAATCCAGGACCCCTCGTCACCTCATGAACAAGCCCGTGTAACGTATCCGTTTTGACGACAAGTGTTGAAACAAGATGGCCAATTTGCGTATTGTAGAGCCACTGTTCCTCGAGCATTTTGGCCAACGCGTCCTTGTCAAATCGCACTGCTGCAACAATGCACAGCGCACACGCACACGCACAACACATGACAGTAATCACAATACCCAGAGCCACGTAGAGTAACGACAAGCTGGAGCCTGTGATTGTCAAACCTAGTCGACTTGACGTCGTCCGTGTATCCATCACGGCTTGTGCTATAGCAACACACGCCTCCAGATCCGAACTGTTGTTAGTTGGAGACTTGAACCTTGGATGGCGTACAATGCGGGGTCCAATATCGAGCGAGTGAATACTGAAGAATCAGTCGAGGTCCACTGATTCGGTCGACCATATGCCATTATGGTTCGTGTAACATATGCCCCAGTAGCGCTTCCAATGACGACCACAATAGCCAATGTTTGGCGGGGGTATCGCATCGTCATTGCCACAGTCCGGCGCCACTGAGACAAGAATGATCGGAAGATCCAAGCACCTGATTCAGTGTTCATTGTTTCGATTTTGTTGGGGGGAGTAGTTGCCTCAAACGCACTGAAACAATAAAACTGAAACTAAAACTATGACTGCATTTTAACTAATTTGTCCCTGCCTGGTTACCCCTGACAGATATGTGTGCAATATGCTAGGGTTATGCAGGAACCGGTTGACTGAGTAGTAAGAAACAGCAGCAGTCATTGGCATACAGCAGCATTTTTGTGGCTCTTAATCTGTCACCTGTCGTATCTTGACCCCTGCGTTCCATGTGTTCCTGTATCTCCGATGTCAAACTTACAAAACACCCACTGATCTTCACTGCACCTCGTTTACCTCACATTACCTGGCTCCCGCTGTAACGCGGATCCTCATAACCGCCGGTGCTCTGGATTCCGCGGGACCATTCATAGTGTGCAGCACCATAAACGTCATTGTGCGCCGAACCACAAAACAAGGTCTAATGCATAGGCCCTTGAATCTGTACAATATCCCGTTACACATTATTCTGTGTCTTTTACTCATTGACCGATTCTAATGCTCTTCCTCTCTTACCACTTCCCTACTGCCCCTCTACTATTCCCTCTACTCCCCTACTTCCTTACGCCCTTACGCCCGGCCCTTAACGGCCAAGCCTCCGCGTACCTCGGCGACCTTGCCCTGTTCATTTGCCGTTAGTTTTTTCTTTATTTTTTTATATAGTTTTTTCTCTTTGGATAAGCTCACGAAGACGTACAATTAGTGAGTTGAGCAAGTGAAATCATACTTGAAACTACCCATATGACCAATCATTTGACTGAATACCTCGTCATATACCAAAATACTTGTCTACTCTTAACCTCTGCATCTTACCGCTGCCTATGCCCCCCACTCTGCGCCTCGGCCCTCGATGAATGCAGCCGAGCCTGCACACATTAAGTCCCGCCCTCCCCTGTATAAATAGAGTTGCATGGCCAGTGACCCTTGAATTGCATCCTTTCCCTTATACCCCCCATCCCCATTCAGATAGAGGCCATGAAGGACGAAAGGACGCTCTTCTCAACGGCCGAGTCGGTGCGTAGTCGCACATCACTGCCTGCCGATGCGCCTCCACCAGACTATGACATGGACTCCCAGAGCATTTCTCCTCCTCCGTCTTACCGTACCACTCAGCGAAAGCTCAAACCAAGACACATTCAACTTATTGGTATTGGTGGTACTATAGGAACAGTTCTGTTTGTTCAGCTCGGTACTGCACTGACTCAGGGTGGTCCTGGCTCGCTGTTCCTCGCCTTTCTCATCTGGTGTTTCCCTATTTTGTGCATCACCAACTGCACTGCCGAGATGGTCACATATCTGCCACTACCGTCACCGTTTATTCGGTTGGCAGGCCGTTGTGTTGATCCAGCCCTAGAGGTCATGGCTGGATGGAACTTCTTTGTACTACAAGCGACTCTCGTACCCTTTGAAATCACTGCTGTTGATATCATCATCCATTTCTGGGCAACTGGCTACAGTCCAGGCATCACGCTAGCTGTACAGGTTGTCTTGTACATTCTTATCAATGTGTTTGCTGTCAAATACTATGGCGAGTCCGAGTTCTGGCTTTCGCTCGGCAAAGTTATCCTCGCCGTGGGTCTCATTCTCTTCACATTTGTCACCATGCTCGGTGGTAACCCCATCCATGATCGCTACGGCTTCCGGTTCTGGCAGAACCCAGGCGCATTTGCTGAACTGCACGGTACAGGCTCGTTGGGCCGCTTTCTCGGGTTTGCAACTTGTCTTGCACAGGCCTGTTACACTATCGCAGGTCCTGAGTACGTGTCTATGGCTGCTGGAGAGGCCGAGAACCCGCGTAAAGTCATGCCCAAGGCTTACAAGGGCGTTTTCCTACGTCTCACCTGCTTCTTCATCCTTGGTGCCCTGTGTATTGGTATTGTGTGCCCTTACAATGATCCTGAACTGCTGAGTGCTATCAACGAAAGTGCTCCTGGAGCTGCCGCCTCACCATACATCATTGCCATGCAGCGTCTCAAAATCCCCGTTCTACCACACATTGTCAATGCGTTGATTTTAACAGCTTCGTTTTCAGCTGGAAATTCGTATGTGTATTGTGCCTCTAGATCCCTTTATGGAATGGCTCTTGACGGTCACGCTCCTCGAATCTTTGCCAAGTGCAGCAAGAACGGAGTGCCTGTATTTGCAGTGGGCCTCGTCATTTGCTTCTCGATGATTGCATTCCTGCAACTCAGTAACTCGTCCGAAAAGGTGCTGACTTGGATCGTCAACATCGCTACCGCGTCGCAGCTCATCAACTTTAGCATCATGACCCTAACGTATCTGCGATTCTACTATGGCATGAAGGCTCAGGGCATGTCACGCAACTCGCTGCCTTACAAGGGCGTCTTCCAGCCCTACTCGGGCTACATTGGGTTCATCTGTGCGTTTGTCATGACATTTTTGGCTGGTTACTCTGTGTTTCTCAAGGGCAACTGGAGTGTCACGACGTTTTTGTTTTCTTATATTATGATTGGCGTGGACATTGTTATCTATGTGGGCTGGAAGCTCATCAAGCGGACCAAGATCCGCAAGGCCAGCGAGATTGATCTTGTTTCCGACGTTAAAGAGATTGACGAGTACTCGGCGACATTTGACGACGATATTCCCCAGTCATGGTATGCCAAGGTGACGCATACTCTTGTTGGTTAGACTAACACCATCTCCGCCGTGTATATTAGTATTTTGCATAATTATATTGATCTTTTGTTTGAGTGAGGATGTACGTACCGTTGGCTGGATTCTTGATCCTTCAAGTTCCTTCAGGTCGATAGTTCCTTCAAGTTGGTTCTTCAAGTGTACTATTTAGCCTTCAAGTTGATAGTTCCAGGCACTATACGGTGTATTGTATTACACTTATTGAACATTATACAAAACTGACTGTCGGCTGACTGCCAACTAAATGTATATCAACAAAGTAGAGGGTTATATATTGTCACATAATCTGTCATAAAATAAATAATCTGGAGATACTCAGAACACAATGTCCGAGCCACGAACGCTGCTGACCATCTGGCGAGCTTTGCCAGAAAGAAGACTGCGCTTGTTGAGGCCATTGGCAACAATGACGGCCTGCTGGTAAAACGCCGTTTTGAGCGGCGTCGAAGAGGTCGTCGAGGTATCCGGGGAAGTGATAGAGGAGAGGGCTGCCAGTAGTTTTGAGTTGGGAGGGACAACTGTCTCGGTAACCAGATTGTTACGGTTACGGTAGCTGAAAATAGGAACATGGAAAGCACCAGGGGTCCAAAGAGATGCCAATGAAGAAGAGGAAGAGGAAGAGGAGGTGGAAGAGGTGGGAGAAGTGGCTCCAGAAGAAGCACCATCAGATGAGTCACTGTCATCATCAGTGAGAGATACAACTGATTCGTAGTCGAGGAAATCATCAATGGATGGTTCGTCGGCAGAGAGCTTGGCAGGCTGTTCTTCAACAACGACCCGCGTTGACTGGGTGACGGCGGGGACTTGTGTCACAGCAACAGCGTCGGATTTCGACACGAGGATGGAGAATGTCGTTGAATCGTCCTGCTCGTCAATAGGCCAACGAGGCATGGCCGGCGCTTGGCTTTGCGATGCGACAGAAGGCAAAGAGGGGGCAGTTGAAGGCAACGGTGACATCATGGCCGAGTCAGAAAGGTCGACGGCAGGTAAGTCATCAGCAGCCACGGCCGCCAGATCCATATCAAAGGGATCAGTATCTTCTTCATCTTTGAATTGTGACTCATACTCAAACTTGGGCAGGTCATCGTACAGTGAGTCTTCTTCCTCATCATCATCATCTTCTTCTTCTTCCTCGTCCTCGTCAGACTCAACAGCAGCTGCCAAAGGTGCCGTAGTAGGAGGAATCACGGCGTCATAGTGCGACAAGCGAGACGCCTTGCGAGTGTTGTATCTGGAAGGAGGATCTGTTCGGCGGACGGGCTCAGCAGTCAGTTCAACCGCCACAATTGCATGGTCTTGTTTGTGGGCCGAGTTGCGGCGGCGAACACGCGGAGGTTCGTCTTGGTTGAACAATGAGCCCACAATGGTGGTGTTTGAGCGGGTTGAACGAGCGGGCGTTTTGGAGGTTGTGGCCTCGGATAGGCGTACAGGACCAACGCGTCGCTTCTTGTTGGCATGAAGGTCCGTGGATACGGACAGTCGTCTAGTGATGGCCATTGTCTTGGTAACCAATTTTCGACAAGGGGGTGTGAATACTAAAGTGAAGGCGGCAAGAACAAGGTCCAACAAAAAGGGCAGGCGATTGACGAGTGAAAGCTTTGGTTCAAGATGAAGATATCCAAGCGACTTGAAAGCAAAATGGAACCCGAAAAAAATACAACCAACGGGTCGACAATCCGTGGGATGTCAAGAGTCGAAGGTGGAGAAGAAAGAAAATCAGGTTTTGCCGGTTATCTATTTCGGTAGTGCACCAAACGGTCGAGGCTAGGCCAAAAAATCGCCTTTTGCTTTTGGCAGCAGCGATTTTTTTTTCACGTGGTTGCTTTTGGCTGGAATTTTTTTTGTCCTGCAGCATAACCACGTCTACTCGCCCGCCTATTGGCTCCTGGTGTCTGCAGTCTGCCCAGACGGCTCATCGCTGAGGCTCCGTTGCTGGGCGACGGCGCCAAGCACGGCGAGACCGAAGGGACGGGGGCGGGACCAGGGGCCAGTTTCCGAGATTTGCCGGTTAAAAAGTGTGAAGTGGGAAGTGAGTAGAAAGCGAAGAAACTGAAGAAGAAAGTGGAAGTATTACAAAGTAACGTGAGTATTGAACTGCTATACTATCTAGTATACCAGTTGTACAATATCTATAACCAGAACCTGCTATAATCCTACTGTCTAACTACACACCTGCCTGTATATCTGAAACTGTCATTATCACCCTATACAATTACATCTCCTATCTGCTGGTATTTTTCTTAGTTAGTCTTGTGGCTCTTGCAGGGTTCATGCCTCGAGGCGGTCTGCTGCCTAACCACCAAACCTTGTGGATCGACTAGACTCAGATTCATTAAATCAGTTTTTTTTGTTTATCGCTGCATCGGGTTACCCCTAAGACAGTGTGAATAAAGTGCTCGTCACTGCAATCGATACAATGGTTTGTTAGTTGGGCGTAATTGTAATATACTTACGGTATCATGAATGAATATCAATCCACTGTGTGATCCATCCTTTAATCCATGAATCTGCCAACCACTCTGCCGGAGATGGCAACCAATCCACTAATCCCAAGGGCAAAATGGTTATACCACTAAACCAGAGACTAATTTACCTCCATAGTCCCGTCTAGCGACTGTACAAATGACAACCCCTTGGTTAGAACACTCCCCTACACTGTGTAATACAGACAAATCAGCCCAGAGGGGTTACGACCTTTCATCTACACCCGCCACCACGGCCGATTGTACAGTCGGTCGCTTCACAGTAGCGAGACATTATGTCCGCCCGGTCGACAGAATCGTCATTTCAGTCTGTTGCCATATTTGTATGCTTACTGAGGTTAGCAAAAAAAAAAGTTTCGTTGACTCGAAATCGCGAACCGGCTGAGTGCTCATATGGGATTGAAACGTATATAATAAAAAGAGTGTCTTCAGATAATTTCTCTCAGTAGGAACAATTGGTTGTTTACTTAATCACCGCTACAGCCCAGTCCTCGAGGTCTCATCAACTTACCATTTGTTGGGATATCGTGTTGGTAGAACACGACAATTTGTTACCATCAAAACTTTTTTGCTCTTTTTATATATGGGCTGCTGCCGGGTAAATATGCAGTTCTATACCCCCTGAGTAACTACCTTGTACCCGACGGCCATTCAACATTCTTATCTTCCTCCTTTATACTGACAATTGCACCAACATAAAAAAAACCTTATTGTACAATCTATGAATAAATTAAACATTGGGTGCATGGATGGCACCAGGAACTCCGCTGCTAGTAATGGCCTCGACATCGCTACCTGTGGCATTGTACACCGTATTGGCTAGTGATACCTGGAAGTTGTCGAGATCGTACACAACATAGGCACTACGAAGAAAGGTGTCTCCAAGCACATTGACTCCGTTAGTTGTAGGTGACATACCAAGATAACAGAGCGCCTCGCCATCAATAACTGCCAAATCTCCGTTGGTGAAGAACAGTGGTAGAAGCAGTTCCGACAGTGGCACGTTGATGAGTGCGCCATTAAAGTCATACATGACGCGTTGGATGGGATCGTTGCCGGCCGAGCAGTTCATCGTGTAGGTGTTGATGGACTCATCAAAGGTGGCTCCTAGGTTGCTTGCAACCGAGTCGACAATGTCCTTGGGTAGATAGGTGACAGTGGTTCCCGAATCAAGCACCACGTCGAGACCTCCGCCAACGCTCATGAGGAACCCGAGCTCTTGGGTTGCAAACACATCGCTCAGCGTGACAAGCATGTCTGTTGGCTGTGACTCGCCATCTCGAGGAACCAATGGAATGGTGTACAGTTGACCATCGTACTTGGAGTGGTCAACACCTCCAAACAACAGCGTTCCGCTGCTCGAGTGAAGATCGTTCAGCCACAACGAGTAGGCAACAGTCTCAATGATCCCTTGCTGCTTGAGAAGCTGGGGAACATTGGGGTATTGTTGCCTTGTAGACTCTTGGCTGGGGAACGAGATTCCGAAAACTCCCTCTGTCACTGTAGCATTGAGTCCTACACCAAACGAGCAACTGTCAAGAGAGATTTGTCCAAGAGACACAACGTCCGTTCCCCATTGGCCGTTGGCAAATGTGCCATCCAGATACTGAATATCGAGCTCAGTATTGTTGAACTGGAAAGTTGATGATGCCGTGTTATCAAACATTTGGCCCGAGCACAAGTTAGCATTGCTCGAGCACTGGCTGTTGTGAGGCGATACAGCCCACAGGTCACTAGATCCAGTGTCGATAGTCGGTGCAATTGTCTGTGCTGGAGTTCCCACTTCGATCTGGATCTGGTAGTATGTGAAAAGGTTTGTTAACGACACACTTGGCGCGACGTCTCGTTCAGTGATGGGCTCAGTACCGTTGACAAAAGTACCATTGACAGGAATAGGCTGACCAAGCGTAAAGGTAGGATTGTTAGCAACGCGGGGGTTCGGGTGCGAGTTTGTGCGGGTGCCGACGAGATCAAGAGAAAGCACACCACCAGTTTTGCTGAAACCCGTAGTCCCAGGATTGACAGGGGCGGCCAGAATTGAACTCAGAACCGAGGCAACAACAATAAGGAACGACTTCATTTTTTTTTTTAAAAGAGTGTGGAAAAGAATGTGGAAAGAGTGACTGATGAAAGAAAGAAGATGAAAGCTGGCTGGCTATCAAAAAGGTAGCAGATGACCCCCAATTTATATAGCCAGCAGGAGCAGCACGAGCAACACGAGCAGTAGACAGAAAACGTGCCCAAACTGGAGATCTCGTACATCAGTCATCCATTTAGGCCGTCAAGGGTCTGCCTCTACTATTACCAGCTGCTAACTGGAATCTCCGTATTCGTATTCCTACTCAGGGGGAAGGCTGACTTCCCGTTTGGGAAATGCACCTGCATGAAGTGACAGGTACCAAAAAAACGAGGCTGGTTCTCTGTTACCACAAGCCAAAAACACCACGCCGTACTGAAAGCCGTTTGGATTTGGTTTAATAAGGTTTATTTGGAAGGTATTGATGTCATACAGAGGGTTTTTGGTGTGGGAGTTTTGAAGGATTCAGCTACTTAGTCTGCACTTTGTTTGGTTGCGGCTCCGTTACACCAGTTATTCATATTGCCTATCCAGGAGACCAAACTTGACATGCTCGATCGGTTTTAATGGACCCAGCCACTCCAGCCATCATTTTCAAAGGTCCAATTGCCCCTTCACAAACAACAAAGAGGTTGGTCCCAAATTCGTTAAATAAATACAATACATACAACATTAGCTGAGGTTGGATGAAGCACGCATATTCTCGTGTATCGAAGTGGCCGATTCACCAAACGTCGTATTCGACGCCAAATATGCCCACAATGACGAGTCTTCAAAGCCATACAGAAGATCCGCCTCGGGTTGCACAACGTTGGTGTTCCATCGAGACGAAATATGCTTGATACCGCTCTGAAGCTCGAGTGGGATCTTTGCTAGATCCTCAATGTGCGAGTTCATCAGCAGATCAAGTCCCTCAACAAGAACATGTGTCCGCTTACAACGGTTCATGTCACGGCGAAGTCGACCCAGAGCATTGAAAAAACGGGTGCGAAGTTCCGAAAAAGTCACCTGCGTTTGGAACCGCAGAGTAAAAGTATCAAGAATCCACGTGCACACAAGCGCCTGGAGCACATTGACGGGCATCAGTAAACTCGAGCCCATAAATACAAACCCCTCTTCTGTGGTATACCAGATGCGCACCACCGATTCAAGACACTCGACAAGAGTCGAAACATGGATCTCAAGCATAACCAGATTCTGCTGCTGGTCCTCAGTCTGTAGAGCCACATTATAATTGTCAACCCGCAGCAGCAAATATGTTCGCAGCTTTATAAGAGCAGTCGACAAAAGGAGCTGGCCATATGGTAACATGCGGCCCTCTATCGCATCAACCGTCGCAACATAAGTCATGATTTCCTGTTCCAGTGCCGTGAGTTCTTCGGTCGTAAAGGCGTCCGACTCAGTCACATCCTGTACGCGATGCAACATGTCGAGCACTTTCCAGCGGCGTTGCAACTTGAAATCATCATCTGCAATAGGTCCTACCAGCGGCATTCGTGGTGGCAGTGACTTGTTGGTGTAGAAATTAAGCGTCACATGGAGATATCCAATAGCAATAGACATCCGGTCATAAGCCTGGACCTCGGTCGGGTTGCTTGGTGAAGATAGAGCATTGAAGCATTCAATGCTCTTGAGCATGAATTCATATGCTAGATCCATATCATCAATGTGCGCTCCATACAAGGCCCGAACGAACAGGGCGCGCGTCTTTTGTAGCGAGGCCTTGGGCAGGTTGGCCAAAATGTGATCACATGTATCGTTGAGCTCTTTGATGTTATCATCGTGGTTTGTGTCAAACGTGGCTGGCACATCGGGAGCAGTCTTGACCCAGGCTCCGCGCCTAAACAACACAACACCAACAACTGCATATAGCAGAGCCGTAGACGACAAGTCGGGGTCAGCGGCACCACTGAGCTCAACAACCGTGTTGACGAGCTCTCCCTGCTCAAGGAAAAAGCAGAGCTCGGGCATCGACATGAACCGCAGAGCACATGTTGTGAGTAACGCTGCTGGCAGCGACGTAAAAATACTGACGGGGCTTGAGCTGGCCGAGTCAGGAGGAGTTATACCAGCAGGTCCACCCGTTCGGCTAAGGTGATACAAGCCTACCGGGCGCACGGTTTTCTCAACATTGAGACCAGGAGGCGGTGGAACAAGGTCGTTGGCAAATGTGCACAAATGACCGACGCTGCGCATCTTGCAGTTGGAGCAAGGACCATTTTTGACGAGTTTGATGTCGCACTTTCGCTTGAGCTTGCGACAGGACTCACACGATGTCAGTCGCGAAGAATACTTCATGATGATGGAGGTCCGCGGACCTGGCGCCAAACGTTAAAGGTGTCGGGGACGGGGACGGGGGGCAATAACCAGCAATATCTCAGAATCAACCGAGTGTTGGACCGAGGTGAAAGTGTAGACAAGAGTACTAGCAGTAGTTGAGTAAGAGATAGCCGTTAAAACCGGGATCTCGAGCCGCCGTGAGCTGAGTATGTAATAAGGGCAACTGGGAGGGGCAAGTTGCGCGAGTAAGGTTCGACGTAGCTTAGTCCAAATTGTGGCATTTTATAAGGGCGGGTTGCTTTATATGCGTTTAGGCGGAGTGGCACGGCTGCAACAACCCGTACCCCACGACGACGCGGCGGGACCGTCGGTGTCATCCCCGGATTTGCTGTCTACATCACTGCTTTCAACCCTTTGACCATTTAGGCATTGGTGCATCATTTTCCTTGATTCAAAACATCCTTTCAACCTCTCATGTCTGCCTAGTTATTTGCTTGATTGTTTGTGTCTGAACGCTTCGCTTGTGTCCATTACCACCATCGCTCTCACCGTCACCTTCTTACTCCTTGTTGCTTCGCTGTGTTTGCCTCCCCCATCCCCTCATCTTATAGAGCTTAATTAGCATGTTCTCTTACTTGACTTCTCTGCTTGTGGCCTATGTGATTGGGGGCTTGACATTCATTCCTTTAGTGGTCATTGGCATATGGTACTTCTCCAAATGGTATCTACCGAAAATCGAAGATCCACCCGAAGTAGACGATTTGTTTGAAGGTGAAGGTTTCGCTGCTGATAGCACTGTCGTCGACAAAAGTGACGAAGATGACAAAGGCTTGTTTGATCAGGACAATGAGACTGGCGTCGATACTCACATGACTGGATGGGTCACAGTGTCGCGCGAATACTTCATATATCCAACGGGTGGATCCCGAAACACTCTCAACCCGCCTCAACCAGCGGCTAACGACGCCTCCATGAGCCAAACCGAATCGGCCTACTCCTCGCTGTACAAGCTCATCACCAACTCAAAGAATGCCAGTTCTACTAGTCCTGCTACGAGCCCTTCTACCGAGGTTGCAGAGGATCGAGTCAAGCCGAACAAGAGCCTATCTAAGCTGAGCAAATACTTTGCTGTCATCAAGCATGGCAACATTCTGCTATACGCGGATGCAGATGAGACAACCATCAAGCATGTCATTGTCATTGCGCACCATGTGGTGACAATTTGGCCCCCCAATGTGCCTGATGGCGAACTGTTCATCAAGCGCAGCGCCATCTGTCTCATCAAACGAAACTCGCAACAGGGCCTTGAAGCCATGATCCGCGATCCGTCAAAGGCACCAAAAGACGCTTTCTTCCTCTATATGGAAGACTGCTCCAGGAAGGAAGACTTCTACTTTGCATTAATCCGTGCGTCGAAGCGTCATCACCGCTCCACTGCATCTTCTGAAACGTCGTCGTCGTCGCTACCCGCATCGATCACCGACAAGTACGTCGATCCGGCCATCATGGCCAAACCACTGCTCTACAAGACGGACGAAATCATGGACCTAATTCTGACTCTGCATTCGTCGGATGCAAACATCCAAACTCGCTGGCTTAATGCTCTCCTTGGAAGACTTTTTCTTGGTGTCAAAGAAACCGCTGCTATTGAAACATTTTTCCGCAACAAGATCGTCAAGAAGCTATCTCGCGTCAAGCGACCCAGCTTCTTGTCTGAAATTGAGGTGCGCAAGATTTCCAGCGGTGATGCTATCCCCTATTTAACGAACCCAAAGCTGCGTGATCTCACTCCAGAGGGCGCTCTCACGATTGAAGTCAATGTCACCTATGCTGGCAACTTCTCCGTCGAAATCGGCACCAAGGCCATTATCAACCTCGGATCCCGTTTCAAAACTAGAGATGTTTCGCTGGTCCTCGCGGCAACTGTCAAGAACCTCGAGGGCAAGCTTATCTTCAAAGTCAAACCGCCGCCTACAAACCGCATATGGTATGCGTTTGAAACGACTCCTAAGTTGAATCTGGACATTGAGCCTGTGGTGAGCTCGAGGCAGATCACATATTCTATGGTAACAAAAGCCATTGAGAACCGCATTCGCGAAGTAGTCAAGGAAACCCTTGTTCTCCCCAATATGGACGACTTGACATTCTTCAGTACCGCTGGAGAGTTTTATCGAGGTGGAATCTGGGATCCTACAGACCGTCCTACCACCAGTGACTCTGATTCGGTTCCCGCGTCGCCAGCAGTCGACTCAGCAGTACCTCTTGCGCGGTCACAGACAGCTACAGACATCTCTTCCTCGGTGTCAACAGCTGCCGAAGTGCACGAATCACCGGCTGCGCTTCGCCACCGTCATACGACGGGGGATATAGACTCCAGTGCTCCCATCGATAACGATACTATCAGTGAGCTTAATCTGGATGTTCAGGCAAAAGGACCAGAGTCCCCAGGCTATAATGCTTCGGAGCATATTGGTGAACTCAAAGGATTTGGGTACACACCCGAGGCCCGGTCTCCGGGTACTGCAGGGACCACCAAGAATCTTGTTGGTATGGCTAAAAAATGGGGCAATTGGTATTTTAAGGAACGAAGAACCGAAGGCACTGGCAGCTTTACTGGTCGAAGCTCCACAGAGCCCGTTGATGAGAGTCGTAGTGACCCTGATGCACCCGCTCTACCTCCTCGAAGGGATGACGTACGTAAACCCAAGCCTGCACCTCGGCCTCACAACTTCCCACCCGAGATCATGAATATGCTGAACAAGAGTGAGACTGTAACTTCGAAGAATCCGTATGGCCCAACTCCTGAGATGCGTATTCCTCTGACGTATCCTGTACCAGAGGCCGTCCCCCCTCCTATGAAGACTGTCAAGCGTAAACCGACTGCGAATGAGGTTTCAGTCACACGATCGCCTTCATCCTCAGGTCTCAGTAATGGAGTTCATTCTTCTGAGAACGAGGCAGATGCGGCATTGAAGACTGAGTCGACTGACGAGGAGAACACAGATGAACAACAGGACATTGATTCCATCTCAACGAAAACCATAGCAGAGGAAGATGGTTTCCTAGTGTCTGACGCTGCTAACAGTCCTAGTCGAAGTCCCGTCTCGCCGCGACAACCTTCGTCGCGACGCATGTCTTCAGTATCTGTCAAATCAGATCTTCAGAGTGCTGCAGAGACTTTCAGCTTCCATCCAAGTCCACCAACAACAGCAACCACGACCATTTCGGGTATCTCTTTGCTACCTGCGATATCTGCGACTTCAGATGCACCTGTGCCTATAGTGGACACCACAACAACGACTGTAAGCGGTACTATTGTTCCTGCGACCTCGTCGTTGGCTGCACCGCCAACCACTGAAGAAGAAGGAGAAGGACCGCATCCAAAGCTTTCTGTTCACCCACCAGCAAGACAGTACAGTGTCAAACGCAAGAAGGTTGGTTCTGGAATCTCCACTCCACGTTCAAAGCTTGATGAAGTACAGAACCTAAATTCCTCGGTTGAAACGCTTCGTGAAGTGGCTCCTGAGTCCATGACCCCAGAGGATAACCCTGGTGAAGTACGACCTCAGTCGTGATTGACTAAAAGCTCCACCATCCGTTTTCTTATGACCTAGAAAATATCAAACTCAACTTATAACTTGTGAATACTATTTATTCTTAATACTCAAACGAGAGTGACTGGTCTAGCTGGACCTCTGTAAGTATTGGTGATCTTCAACATGTTCTCTCGGTGCGAGTAGAGTGAGCAATGTACTTCTGAAGGGCCAAGGTCACTTGCAAAGTGGCTGGCAACACTGGCAGCAGTGTGGGCAATCGACTTCATCTGAGGATCAGAGGCAATCGTCACAGAAATGAATGGGTAGTAAAGACATACACTCCTCTCAACCTCCTGTTCTCCCTTTTTAAGGTCAAAGTCAGTGATATGAGCCTTGAAGTATGAAGTATATGGAGCATAGCTGGGGCCATTGGAGAAGCGGTCAAATTGCTGGCTGGTAACGCTCACGTACGAGCCCAATTCCGACTTATTAGGCAATCAGCCTCTGCCTGGGTGATGATGCTGCTGAATCTAGGATAGTCAGCGACACCAGTGAAGAAGTGTGAAGCTTCAGATGATGCCTGGTCACTGTTGACGGTGGCAGACTTGATACCAACCATAAAGCTAACAAACTGGCGAGAAAAAGCGCCAACGTAGTCTTGGACTGATACCGATGACACGAGAAGAACAGCGGGGAGAACAAATGAAATGGCGTTGACCATGTTGAGAATCCTGGAGAAGATGAGACGAGACAACCTTTGGTATGTCCCCCCAGTCTATTATTTATACAAGGCAATCAACCACAGCGGGAAGTCCAAGTTCATTTCATGCAATTCTATTAGCTCAACAGATGTTCAACAGTTGCCTCGTTAGACTGGGGCCTATCAAACCGTAGCCAACAGCGATCGCACAAGAGCGCGAGTCTGGTAGAATTCCTTGTCAGTGCTACCCTCAATAATGAGCCGACCCTCGGCCAGCTTCCGGACGGCAACCTTGTCATCGCACACCAAGATTCCTTCTGCTCGGAATTCAGCCTTGTGTCCCTGGGCAATAAGTCGCTTCTTGAGCTCTGCCAGCTTGATATCACCAACAAGAAGTGGATTGGCACGAGGCGCAGCTGCCAGCTCCTTGGCGCTTCGCAAAGGCTCCAGTTCTATAACCCGAGGCTTGCTGGGTTCTGTGCCGACCATTACAGCATCTTCCGAACCTGGCTCCACTTTAACTTCATCGCCATTTTCCGTTATTTGCTTTGGCTCTTCGTCAGCAGCACGGATCGTGAGTCGTCCCGTAACGTGAGCAACCGAATAATCGCCGAGAACCTTCTGCCAAGTCAGAAGAGACGCAAGGTCTGGTGAGATCTTCACTTCATAAGCATGCACGCCAGATAGTCCTGCTGAAATGGGTTCGTTTGCAGCGGCATAGAATACATTGCTGACACCAGCTTGTTTGATGGATTCCACCAGGGCCAAATCATCGGCCCCATCCACAGACGGGATCATAATTAGACGAGACGGCTGAATTCGTGGTATGATCATCTTGAGCGAGCGCTCGTCAGTTAGACCCTCAAAATCAATGAAATTAACTGAACAGAGAACTTTTAGCTCTTGGGTCATTGGGATAATCTTAACGGGCTTGGTGAAACTAGAAGACATCTCGGAATCATTGACAGGCGCCGATCCCTTTGAAAAGCCGTCTTCATCCGCGCCCCAACTTCTCTTCTCGCCAAGCACCGAAGGTCGGCCGTTACTACTCGAGTTGCCGTTTCGGGTAGGGCCACGGCCCGAATTGTGACGGTCAGCATCAATTTCAACCTCAGCGATGCTAGCAAAATCTTCTGCTCGAATTGCATCACCGTAGTCATCAGCGCGACGCCGCTTCGGGAAGTAGGGGAACATTCGGTTGCGACCCTTCAAAGGTCGCACGTCGTAGTCGTAGACGTTGGAACCGTAAATAAGGATACCCAAGTCCATCTTTCCGGTAAGAATAAGGTCGTCTTCCTCATCATCTGAAGATTCAGACTCCTCTTGTTCCAAAATATTTCTGTTTCGGAGCTCAATGGCTGACTGGAGCTCCTCTTTCCTTTGAGACTCACGCATAGCCTCGTTGAAGCGAGACAGCTCCTCGCCTTCTAGTGGCATCTCTGTAAAGTAGTTGAGATGAAGCTTTGTAGCCAGAGAAACAGGTCCTTCTTTAGCGCCTCTTTGGTCCTTCCACATAGCCATGAGTTCACCGGTGAGGGTGCCAGGACCTGTTGACTCTGTGAGAATAACAGCTGTTGTCTCCAATTCGCACAGCCGAGAAAAGACACTTCGCGCAAACCCGATTTCCATGGCTTCACCAGACGCAACAATTACCTTTGCCCCTCCGGGAAGATTATTGAGGTCAGTCAAGTACCGCATGTGTCTTGTCTCAAAAGGAGTGTTTGCTTGCGATTCCCATTGCTGAATGATATTAGGCGACATCCATTCCAGCATCGACGAAGCATACGACATTGTTCGTGCCCCGACATGTGAATAATAAATAAGGGGAGTCGAGATTTTGTTTGCTTGCCAGAATGCATCGAGCATGGAGCAGATTTCAAGGACACGAGCTCCACTCGATGAGGGAATGAGGACCGTTCCAGATCTGCTAATGACATCTTTAATTTGTTGAAAGAGGGCATCTCGACGCGTTCTCAAGGGGCCACTTGTACTGAGCTGAGAACTGCAGATCATGACCGAAGGCCGGTTGATGGACTCGATGAGTTCTCCTGAAGCCTGCAGAAACGCTCCATTAAGATGACCATCCCTCGTGTGGTTCCAGTCAACTGCGTAAACAATGTCTTCTTGATCTTTCTGAATGCGCCATACAGTACCACCCAAGGTGTGTCCTGCGTTTTGAGCAGTGATGGTGAAGCCCTGGAGTTTGCCGAGCAGAGCCAATGGTTGAGAGTATTTGAGTGAGTGGATGCGATCAAAGGCAGCGTCTACATCTGCTAGAGTCAGTTGTGCTGTTGGCAAAGGTCCTAATAGACCGGCGCTTCGGTAGACGTCGTATGTGAGCATTCGGCCCATACTGATGACGGGCATAGTAGCGTAAACAGGGATCGAGGCGAGTTCGGGTGCTGCTTTGCACAGGTACGCGTAGGCTCCGAGATGCGACACGGTAGCGTGAGTCAATAAGATGACATCAATTGATGGAGCCATTCTGTTATTAGAGGAGGGGGTTTTCTTCTTTTCATTCCCTAATTGAACTCACCTCACGAGGTAACTGATATCCATGGATAGATCGCTGTTCCAACCAACATCAATGAGGATATTGGTCGTTCCACCAAATGTCAGTAACGACTGATGAACTTGACCAAGGCTAAATGTTCGCATAGGCACCGAAGTGTCAGACGCCGTTGCGGGCGGTAACAAGGGCGTGAATGCAAACATGAAGGAGTTGGTTGAAGGTTGAAAAGGTGAGGAAGAAGTCAGTTCTTAACTTCCTCAGACAGCCGTGCTGACATTTGATGGAACGACCAATATCCGGTTCAAACGAACATCATGAACTGATATAAGAAGACATTGCAAAAAGGATAAATTAAAAAAAAAATATTATAATAAATTATAAAACAGTCAATGGAAACTGTCAAAGGATTTGTGGTTGGCTAGAGAATGCGGACGACCCGGCGATTGGACGGGTTCTCCAATGAGCTGGCGCGCCAGTTTCTGTGTCTCTGCGTTTGGGGTTGGAGACGAACCTTCACTTTTCAAGGTAGCACGAGGAGTACCAAACGACGCGCGACGTGCACTGGTACGACGAAGAGCCGATAGAATATATGGGAAGATGAGAGTATCGACATGATCTCCCCAAAGCAGATCGAGATGTTCGTGGCCCGGGATTCCTACACACGAGGTTCCTGGCGGAAGCTCTGACAACATTGTTTTTATCGAGACAAGTGAGTCCGACTTGCCATAGATAAGTACAATGGGTGACACAATGTTTTGGGTCGGGAAAGGAGCCACTTTGTAGAAAGTCGAATGTTTTTGCAGAGGGTTGTCGATTTCATCATCATACATGTGGAACCTGCCGCTGCGAATGATCTGAAACCAGTGAACAACACTTTTCACCGACGTATACGAGTACAGATGTGGATAAGCAACCATTTTCTGTGCGTAACTGATGTTGAGGCACTTCCAGTTGAACAGCATGTCAAGAGCTGTATCAATGGTGCGCACGTACAGAGGAGGGAACATTATCGACTGCCAAAATGTGGTACTCTTGAGAATTGCCTTTCGACCAAAAAATAGGTATATCAGTGAGGGTGAAGCGCGGACAAGCGAGTCGACAATACGATTGCCTAGACCTGGTGGGGCCATAGCTGGCGCCAGAGCAATAAATAAACTCACCTTTGTGTTGAACACCGGGCTGATGGATAGAGCAGCAAAGCCCTGGGCACTGCCCTGTGAAAACCCAATGTAAGCGAGGTCGGGCTGCTTGACAACAGACAAAATGTACTCAATAGTGTCAGGAATGTCGTAGAGCGCAAACTCGTCAATAGAAAAGTCCCAGAACCGCTTGTCTGCGGGAGTGTGGAAAACGTGTTTCTTTGAATACTTGTTACCACGATTGTTGCCGAGCCAAACGTCGTAGCCAAGGTCGGCAAGCACAAACGGCAGAGCTCGTCGTGGATCAGTAACACTCACCCATACTTCACTGTTCATGAGAAGTCCGTGGTGCAGGTATACAACAGGCTTAGCAGCACGGTGCGGGGACTGAGCATCAATACGCCAGTTGGAGCCCTTGGGTCCGCCAATCCGATGGATTCCTAGCAAGTAGCCATCAGAGGTGCGCACAATGTGTTCCTCGGCCTCATAACCGTATATACGACAGATCTCAACGAAACCAGGAGCAGAGGCAAGATGTGCAACAAGACGAATAAGTGCTGGCTCTTCGCTGAGTTCACGGGCCCCACTATTGGGTACAAGGTTGAGGATCTGGCGGGTCAAGTGTTCAAAGCAATCAATGACCTTTTGAGGTAGTACAGCAGTGATGAACGAGACAATAGACTCGAGCAATACCAGAAGAAGCGATAAACCAAGCATCGGCCATTCCCAGGCACCGAGGCGTCCGACAAGCGGTAACGCCATCATGGCTTGTTCGTTTAAAAGCGTATAAAGTAGATCAAAGATAATGAATGAGACTGGCGCGATGGCTGGGTCCGATATATAAGGGGGAGGACGGGAGGAAGGGCATTAAGGGCCCTCGGGGTTAGGAGTCCCCCCTGAGCTGCAACCAGCCAGGCACTTACCCGGATTGAGACCCAATTCGGTCCTTTCAGATCAGCATGTTTTTAACGTATATTCTTGGGTATCAACTCAACCGTTGAAGTCACTTCTTGGGTATTAACTCAACTATTAAAGTCCACCATGGAGTTCATTCCGGCAATGCCTGTAACAATATCCACAGCACCGAGTCCCGCGGTGAGATCCATCTCTGGTACACCGGCCGCACGGTCAATGTCAATGGAGCCGGCCGAGACGTCAGCAGGTGCCAACATTGTGGATGTGCGGGCTCAACAGGAAGCGTGTCTCGATACCGTCAAGCAACTTGACCCACTAGCAATGGTGTTACAGCTCATTGAGGAGCTGAATTCTGGAATCATCAGTGCCAAGGATGTGTACAACCATGTAAGCGTTTTGCAATTTCGCAGTTTGTGTTGTTAAGACTAACTGGATATAGGCCGGACCCATTCGACTCAAGCTAGCCAAGGCCAAAGCCGCGTTACAATCACTTGACGGACTCGACCAGACCATTCAGCAACGGCGTCAAACAATTGCCATGCTTCGGGCCAAGATCGATAATCAGATGACCTTGTTGCGGTCGTTTAGGGATGGAATCAGTGAGCATGTGGTTTTAGATGAGGATCAGCAGATGGATCTTACGACTGATCCGACGACGCAAGAGTCATCGAAGGCTATTGAGGAAAGTGTCAGCGAACCAACCGAATCAATGGCTTCCAATATGGATTTAACCTGAGCTGTATAAACTGTTTAGGCTGGGCCCTGCTGAAGAAGAAGCACCATCTAAGGGCGGGTAACAATTACCGCTTCTACAAAGTAACGCGATTCTACAACCCACCTCGACCTTGACCTAGGACTCCTTGACGCCTTTTCCTGTTATGGTACTGTGCAGTTACTGCAACGGGCATTCGGCATCATGCGAAACGGGGTTTGGCTCACTGCTCCCCCCCGCTTCCAAGCCAGCCACACCCTAGCCCGACCAGCCAGCCGCGCCATTGCCTTGTCAGAACAGGAGGGGAGGGGGTCGTACCCTCGTGATAGCACACTTTCTATTCTTCTGACACTGATAATTGTGTTTAGCGACTTGTCTAAATTGGTGCAGTTTCTCAACTTGAAGTTCGAGGCCAATGCCAGATTCAAGCTCTCCTCCTGAGGGAGACCAATTCAACTTGACGCCTGCGTCGGACAATGCTGCAAAGTACACATCGAGCACTCGTGCTTCGGTGGACTCGGATTCGGATTACCAAGTTATACCTCGCGAATCAGCCTCTGCGGCCGGAACTCCCTCACGTCCAATCTCCCGCTCGTCAACGTTCTCGGGGCTTTCGACTACTGCAACAAAGGATGGCATTGAAGGCAAACGTATTAAGCGGGCGCATGATCCCCTTGCTTACAACCTTTGGATGGGTGCCAGCAGCCAATCGCGACACACCAAGACATTGTCAGTAAGCAGCCGCGATAGTAAGAGCAGTCATGGTAGTCAGCTGGAGCCGTCATCCCTAGCCGTCACGATGACAGATGCTGTCATTGCTGCCGATGAACCGGTCGACGAGGACGACGGCGAGGGAAGCTTTCAGGATTCGCGCGCAACAACGCCATCAGCACTATCTCCTGCTGCGTCGGGCGATTTCCATGACCGCGATGAGCAAGAACGTAATGATGATGCTGAACTCAAGGAGGCCGTTGCCCTGTTGCGCGATTCGCAGCCATCGTCGGCGCAACCGTCGAGTCACGTACCTACTGTAGCGGCACCACCTGCTAGCGACATCAATGGTTACAACAGCTATGATTACTATCGATACAATGGCCAGTATAGCTACTCTGGTGAGGATTACCATGAGCCATATCCGCCGCATTTTGACGGTGAGACGAGCACATCAGCGCGAAGCACTCTTGAAGCAAGTGTTCATGATTCGGCCACTCCGCCGCGCCCAACACTGGCCACGGATGAAGCAGACTCGCACAATGCAGAGATGATGGCTCTGAGGTCGGCACTTAAGCGCAAAGCTTCGATCACGGACGAGTCGGGTAGTGTTGCGTCGAGCAGTGTTCACTTTGATGGAGATTCGGCCTCAGCAACGCCGAACCCGGCTCCACCAAACATCCCATCGGCGCCTCCAGTCACGCTCAAAGAGAAGATCCGCCTGCTACGAACTGGATCTGTGAGTGGAGCTCTTCCAGCAGTTCCTGATGTTTTAGTTGGTATAGTGCCTGATGTGGATGAGTACTCTGAGATTGGCTCGGTCCGTAGTGGCTTTGATGATTCGGTTTCGGTGCAGTCGGCGTCTTAATGGCTCATATCTTAATGGCCCATATCTACTGCCTCTGCCCTTATTTTTTTTTTTTTTTGCTAATGTGTCACGAATCTTCAAAATTGCCAACACACCACTTTTATATTTATTTGATAGTTGAACAATTTGGTCTCTCATAATAGACTTGTACCCGCTATAGTTGAGTTGAGTTGAGTTGATCTGAGTAAGAGCATCATCACAGAGCATCCCGGATAACCCTAACCTGGCACCTTACTGAAAAATTCGCCCTTCTACAATTTAACCTGAACAGTTAGTTACCCAACTGTATACACATCTCATAGGTAGCTAAAAAAGTAGGTACTTGCGAAGGCTACAATTGGACGAGAGTGTTAACAGCAGGATGGCGGCAGTTCCTTCGCTTGCTAATGTGGGAAGTATCCCGCTGGGATACAAGGTCCCTTCGACTCCGTCTGTATGGGAATCGACACCAGTTCTTTCGTACTTCAACGACATCTACAAGTCGGTTGCTGCTCGTCGTGCTGCCCTCAACCTGACCAACCCGGGAACCATGGAGAACATCAACAAGGAGGTTTCCAAGGACGTGTTTCTTAACAACTACTTTTTCTCGGGTCTACGTGCCGACCTCACCAAGTCGTTTTCCATGAACCCGGCGTTCCAGATCTCGCACTCGTTCTCTCTTGGCTCGCCCGTCATGCCGCCTTATGGCTTTGCGGCCTTTTACGCCACTGATAACATGTTTTTGCAGGGAAACATTGATAATGATTTGTCCTTGTCCGGTCGTCTTCACTATGGCTGGACTCCTACCAATACCTCCAAGGCCAATGTGCAGATTGCCAATGGCCAGCCAGCCATGGTTCAGCTTGAGCATGACTTCCAGGGTTCTGACTTCTCTCTCAACTTCAAGTCGCTCAACCCGTCATTCCTCGAGGGAGGATTCACTGGTGTTGCCGTTGGTTCCATTCTCCAGAGCGTCACATCCAACCTTGCTCTGGGTCTCGAGGCCGTCTACTCGTCGCAATCTCCTCTGTACCCTCCGGATGCTGCTGTCAGCTATGTCGGTCGCTACAATGCTGGTAACTGGGTCGCTTCGGCTCAGCTTCAAGCCCAGGGTGCGGTGCTTGCTTCGTTTTGGCGTAAGGTCACCGACAAGGTGGAGGCCGGTATCGAGACCTCCATCTCTGTGGGCGGCTCTCAGCAGGCCCTCATGATGGGTGCTCCTCCATCAATAGACGCTAACACCACCATTGGTGCAAAGTACGAGTTCCGTCAGAGCGTTTTCCGTGGCCAGGTCGACAGTGCCGGTAAGGTGTCAGTACTCCTTGAGCGTCGTGTTCTGCCCGTTGTGTCGGTCATCTTCGCTGGTGAGATTGATCATGTCAAGAACGCTGCTCGTCTTGGTCTCGGCCTCCAGTTTGAGGCTGGTGGTGAAGAGCTACAGGCTCAGGCTGTTGCCGAGCAGCCCCATCCTCCTATGTAAGTGAAGTTGGCTCCCTGTAAATGTAAAGTCGAATGTATATGTCGAACCTGTTCATAGCTGCTTGGTTTTGGTCTCCCTCAATGTAGCTTTCTTTCAAAGCGATACTTAGGATCCATCAGCCAATATTCTCATGATCTATCAGCTATTCCTCGGTCGTGTGTCTTCATGATAAAATCAGCTATTAACTTTCTCTTCATGACTTTGATTCCATTACCTGGACATATGTTATTCATTACATCGTATTCTCTTTATCATCATCGTCGGACCCAACCAGACACCTTGCTCATCAATTGCCAACCAACGTATCCAGATACAGCAGCCACCTGCTGGTAAAGATCAGGTTGTGCATCTTCCATTATCCGTGATCCTTGCGTACCGTCTGCTTCTCCTTGCTGCAATACTTGGCCCTCGACTGGTGCACTACGCTGCTGGTCCCTGGCGAAAAACGGTGTGCGAGGCAGAGCAGTCAAGCCACTTGCAACCCGATAGTCCGTCTTATTATTGAGATAGTTCGACGACGAAGAGACAAGATCGCTAGTGACATTGGAAACCCAGTTGAGATAGCCAAGCTTGGGCTGGTTGAGCGACGCATGGTAGCTTAGAGGCGCGCCGTTAGGAAGGCTCACGTCGAGCCAATCATCCTCCGCCTGTGTAAAGCTCAGTGGATGCGACTGAAAGTACTTTAAGCTACCGGCACTTGACGGGATTAACGGATGACTAGGGAACGGACTGATTCTCCCTACACAAGCATAGCCCTTGTTAACAGACGTTTCTGGAACTGGTTGCGGGTGAAGAGCCGAGTGTTGTACAAATGGCCATGTACCACCATTCGTGGATTTCATCTCAGCCGTCACAGTTGACGTGCTCGTGACAGTCGAGTTATCAGAGACGCTGATAACGTCCGACACATTTGAGTCGAGCTCTTCTTGGCCGCCACCAGGTTCACTACTCAACAAGGCATCTGCGCTCTCGAAGTCTTCAGGAAGCGTGTCATCTTCATCACTGTCGGATATCTCGCTTAGCAGGGGGTCTGCATTCTGCACGATGAATGGACTTGCTGTGCGATATGGCGTAGCATCAAAAGTGTCAAGAATATCATCGAGCGTTGACGAAGACGACACATCATGTGAAGGACTTACTGGTGAGCCAAGGCTTAGGACTTCGCCTGCAAAGTCCACTGGTTGCAATGGGACAGGGAGCTCTGCATTGGCAGAAGATGCATCTTCACCTTCAACCTCGGCAGATGCTGATGATGGGTCAGGTTCAGCATTGGCATTAGCAGCGTCAATAGCAGAGTTAGTATCATCAGGACCCTCCAACACAGATCTGCTGACAAGACTTTCGTCATTGTCTGTTGTTGGCTGATCTCCTGACGACTCTTCGTTCAGCTGTACAGCAGAATCGTTGCTGGTGCTAGTAAACTCAAGCTCCGGAGGTGCAGAGCTACTAGATTGAAGCTCATCTGGAAGCTTATCTGGGTCTGTGAGAATGGATGAATTTGACAAGGGCACTTCTATTGTCTCGCCAGCACTACCTGGAACGGATCGTTTGTAGGGTCGCAGTGGTTCCAAGTAAGTGGACTCTTGAGGTTCAACGCTCGGCTCTTGTACGTCAAGATAGTAGCATGAACCAGACAACACGCGCTCAAAATCGGTAATGTAAGAAGAATCTGCTGGGACCTGGAGTTCCAAACGCCAAAACCGTCCTGGCACAGGCTGAGGGAGAATAAATACCTGTATGGAGACGCGCCAGAACCTCAACCGCGGCAGAATTGGATGTACAAAGTGTCCACATTGAATATATGTCGCCTTGCGGCCCAACATCTCGTAAATACGAAGTTTGCCTTCAGCAACCAGCGTCTCATTGTACAAAGTCGCGGTACTAGTCACTGGTGGTAGACTTGTTGATAGACTATGCCTCATCTTTGAGAACTGCGAGAGTCGCGCATTACAGCCAAAAAACTTGTCACAAGTGTCATTCATCATTGTCAAGTCGGCATCACTACTGTTTGAAGACCGTGTCACGCCCCATGAGGCGGATCGCTTGTTGTTTAAAGCCACGGGAGGCGCCAAAGTAGGCGTTACAGGAAGGTGGACACTGACGACGCGTTTGGTATCGCCAGTGACACCGGCTTCCCCTTCTCCGGCACTCATTGACTCGTCAAAAGCACGCCTCACCAAACCGGTTCTAGAACCGGTTCAACAAGTGATAATAGTAGATCCAACAAGATTCGTGGAATAAACCTTTAGGTCTACCATTTAAAGTTGGTCTGTATATACTCTATCGATCATTATATGGGGGTAAGGAAGGTTCATATGCGGCAAGGCAACGGGGCGATCCTTTGCCGAGAGTCTCGAAGCTTACACTATGGAGATATAGGAGAAAACGGAGAAATTGATGAAAAAAGTGAGTAAATTTGATAAGAGTCAAAGCAGCGGAACTTATGCTTTTAATGTTATGAAATGCTCATTATTGGTTTATCCAGGGAAGACAGCTGATTTACTGCTTTGCAAGCAACAGATTGCTTAATCGTATCTAAGTTTGACCTTATGACTCCGTACACTCGTCGGTAACAAAGATAGATCAACCTTGTCTTAAAACGTTGGATATCTTAATTCTTGGTTCAAGTAGTTAGCAGACATTATATATAACTGGATAAATTCCGACAGAGCGAGCAATGAGTACCGAGTAGATCAGTAGTTGTCACGTGACATATTCTTGTTTAGTCAGGTCAGAAAGCTGTCGCAAAGTCAGCTTCAAACCCCATCTTATCATACTATAATATGCTACGTGCCAAGGTATTGCCAGCATCGGTGAGACGTTTGGGTCTCTCAGCACGCTGTCAATTGACTGCTCGCTTCTCCACCAAAGCTGAAGACGACCTTGTCAAGGTTTCATTGAATGAGGATGCTTCTGCTATTGATACAAAGAATTTCTTCAAGTACACTTGGGGACGATGGCTCGTCAATGACGAACAGGAGCGGGCTGCTCGGGAGACCCGGTTCTCGCTACGTGGACTAGCAGATGTTCTTACTGAAAAGGTCAACTATATGACACCTTCGCCTATCAATGCTCAACTCGAGATCAAGACTATCGAACCATTTCATGAGGGTAAGCATCACAAGATCTATCGAGTGGATCTGGCTGATGGCCGCTCGTATGTACTACGAATCCCCTATTCAATTGGTCTTGACGAGTACCGCAAGGCTCGTATGCAGAGCGAGGTTGCAACTATGGACTTCCTCAGGCGCAAGCACAATGTGTCTCTGCCCTCAGTTCTCTCGTGGTCGCCGACCAAGACCAATCGCCTTGATTCCGAGTACATGTTGCTTGATTTCGTCAAAGGTGACCTGCTTATGAAGTCATGGCACCCTTCTTCAACGGATATTAAGACCAAGAGCAGCACTATCAAACCGGCAGTCGACTTTCTGTCGCAGATTGTCTCGACAAAGTTCAACAGGTACGGTTCACTCTACTTCACTGAAGACGTGGCAACTCACCTTCAGAAGGATGCCCCCTATGATGGAGAGACCGATATTGAACTCGTCGACCGCTACCGCATTGGTCCAACTGTAGAGTCTCGCTTCTGGAAGGGACGTACTGCCGAGATCTCCGAGCCTTACCGTGGTCCATGGAACACTATTAACGAGTATCTCGCTGACACTGCAAACGTCCAGATCGCATACACAAAGGATTTGATGACTGTTGCGTCGACAGAAGAGGAGAAAAAGATTCTTCAGAAAACCCTCGAGACTTTTGAGAGATACCAGGCCGTTTCGTCGGTCCTGTTTGACACCCAGCAGGAGAATCTTGACGCCGAGGTCACTGCGCCCCGTCTTCATGATCCGGATCTCAATCCTATCAACATTGTGTTCCGTCCTGATTCGGGCAAGTCGTATCTTCTTGATATTGAGAATACGACCACCAAGCCTTTTATCTTGCACGGTCCGCCTACGTTTGTCCGTCACAAGGGTCCTAAGATATTCAAGAAGGAAGATATTCCTGACTACGATCAGCTTTTGGATGCCGACAAACGGGCAGTTGATCACTTCATTGTGCAGACACAGAACCAATTTGCTTATGAGTACCTACTGCGTCAAGCGAACGAGGCTCTCTTCCCGGCAGTTAACCCGAGTATCAAGCGACGACAAGAAATTGTCCAAACTGCTCTTGCCACCAATGTTGGAACCAAAAACTATCTTGACCTGGATTATGACCTTGTTAGACTGGCTCAAGAATGGCAGTTCCTTGGCACTGAGCGCGACTATCCTATCCATTATTCTGAGGAGCAGCTCGCCGATTATGTTGCCAACATGGACGAGTGGAGTAAACACGTCTTGGCTAATCCATTCATAGAGACTAAAGGATGGGTTCCCCGTCACTTGTTTGAGCAATTGCTTGGTGAAGGAAGTCTGGAGCGTCAAGATAATGGTGATTTCAGCTTTACGAAACCTTATAATTTTTAACCCCCCTGTATATAGCTTATAAATCTAAATGGACTTCACCATCTATTGTTTCTAACCTATATGTTAATCTTTCCAATGATAAACTTGTGTTTAAGTGGGTCTGACCTGTTTCATGCGAGTACGGCCAGACATGATGGCAGCAGTGGTAAGCATGCCTCCCCAGAATACCTTGTTAGGACGACGAGTATCCTTCTCCGTCTCGCTATCCCACAGGGTGCGAACAGGGGTGAAGACCAGCTTTGAGGAACGGATTCCAATGACAGAGTACATCTCGGTGAAGTCAACATCAGTGACAGGCTTTGAACGAAGATGCTGTTTGTCTTCAAGGAAGCGAACACACTGGATCGCAAGACGCGTTGCACGAACACGATCCATGGGAGATGGAACACCTCCTTGCTGGACATGGCCAGGAATAGCCTCACGAGCCTCGAATCGTCCTTTACCCTCTTCGTGGATAATGTCAACAAGCATCTGGGTGGTGAAGATCTTGGACGCCCGCTCGTTGCGTACAATGAGACGACCGGCACGGTTGCGTCCGTCGTCATTCTCATAGCACTGCTTGAGGAACTCGACATCCTCACCGACCTGCTTGATGCTGATGCCATCTTCAGGAGTGTAGATGAGGTGGGCTCCAGTGACGAGACCAGCATAGGCAGCGACAAAGCCGCTGTTTCCTCCCTGAACTTCAACAACAAAGGCACGACGTCTACTGGCAGAAGCAGACTGCTTGATAACATCGCAGTAGTTCACCAGTGAGTTAAGACATGTATCAGTACCCAAAGAGTACTCCGAGCCAGGAACATTGTTGGAGATCGTGGCCGGTAGGCAAATCATAGGAATGCGGAAAGCAGGGTAGGCAAGCTTGGCCTCTTCAAGCTGCTGCAGCGAGTGGTATGCCTCAAAACCTCCGACAATAATAAGACCGTCAAATGAGTACTTCTGGAAGTAGTAAGCAATCATTCCCAAGTCCACTTCAGGAAGGTTTCGGTTGGTACCAATCTCGCTACCACCACGAATCGCCCACTCTTCAACCTCTAGCCAGTTGAGCTCGCGGACAGAGTCATGACGAGCCAGACCAGTCCATCCGTTGTGAATCGAGTAAGGTTTGTGTCCGCGTGAGAAACAGTATGCAGCTGCAGCACGCAGAGCAGAGTTCATACCACCAGCAGGAGCACCAACGTTGATAATGGCCACCTTGAGAGGCGTTTCCGCCGGGTTGCGGGGACGTTCGTTATCAGAATCCACCAACAAGAGGAAGTTTGCTAGGTGCTCACAGAATTCCGAGTCACGCAGACTCATAGCTTTGTCAAAATCTTTCTTCTCAATAGCATCTGCCACCTGTTTGGTAAGCGCAACTGCTTCAACAAGGTTACGGCGGCAAATCTTGTTTTCGGTGATACCAATCATAGGAGACGGAGTATCAGGCGTCAAAGAGAGAATAGCGTCAACAGCATCAACACCCTGCATAGTAGCAATAAGACGGTCGTAAGCGACAGCAGTACCACCACGCTGAACGTGACCAAGAGTAGTGATACGGGTGTCGAGGCCAAGGTCAACAAGGGCATCCTTGACCATTGAAGGTGTGATGGGGTTGAGCTGATCATCGATAGCTCCCTCAGCAACAATGACAATAGTCTTGCGCATACCCTTCTGTCGGTGACGATCAACAATCTTGATCATGTGTTCTGACCAAGTGTCATGCTTCGGAGGGCGCTCAGGAATAAAGATGTAATCAGCACCGGTTGCCATACCAGCCATCAATGCAAGCCAACCACAGTGGCGTCCCATGACCTCGATAACGAAAGCACGCGAATGTGACTGGGCAGTGGCCTCAATGTAGTCGACCATCTGGCAAATACGGTCTAGCGAGGAGTAAGCACCAATGGTAGCATCGGTAGAAGACATGTCGTTGTCAATAGAACCAACAAGACCACAGATGTAGAGGTGTTCGTGACTCTTGGCTAGCTCACGGGAAATATCACCACGGTCGGCGAGCTCCTTAATGAGACTGGGCCACTCAGAACGGAACAGATCGGCTCCTGTCAGGGAACCGTCTCCTCCACAGACAATAAGAGCGTCGATACCGGCCTCAATCATGTTCTTGGCAGCCTCCAAACGGCCTTCACGTTCACGGAAACGAGCACAACGAGCAGTTCCAATGCTAGTTCCACCGATAGATAGAAAACCACGGACGTCATCCCAGGTCATTTCCTTAATGTACTCACCACCGCGAACAAGACCTTCGTAACCTTCGAAAATTCCAAAGGCCTCACAACCCCGGTAGATGGCTGAACGAACAACAGCGCGAACACAAGCATTCATACCTGGCGCATCACCTCCAGAAGTCATGACACCAATTCGCTTCTTCTTATCGGTAGGCACAGCATCTAGCTTGGACACGTCCTGCATCTCATCGTCAGTGACACGGGATGACTTGGTAGGCGCATTGGTGAAGGCATTTGCGCGGGATGTGAAACCAACAAGGTTGCCTAGAGGATCAATTCCGTAAACCTCAACAGCCGAGTTCTCGGTGGGATGAGGTTGCCACAGACCATTGACCGAAACTTCTTTCAGCTTGGCACCAATGCTGTTGATATCGGAAGAGTAGAAAACGACCGATACACCCTTGGACCGCAAGTCGCTCTTCTCAGCAGCCTTCAGCAATGATTCAATCTTGGCCTTGGTATCGGCAGCAGACGGACCATCAGCTACAAGGCGCAACTTCAAAGTAGCACAATCTTGAGGCGACTCGTCAGACGATTGAACCGGAATACAGGAAAGCCAAGTCTCAGCAATTGAAGACTGGGCATGAGACGTAATGGTCTGAATGCCAAGAGATGTCAATGGGTTGGTGTGATTGTACTCTTGGAACACCTCGAAACCAAGGCTTTTGTAAAATGAAATGGCATCATTGAACAAATTCTCATCAGCAGTAACAAGTGAATTGAACGAGATTCCCTTGATAGGAGGGGCCTCTTGCTCACCCGACATATTTCAGGAAACGCTGGATAAAAAGAGAGATCCAAACTTCAGTGACACAATTGACTACTTGCAAGTAGCTGGCAACTTGTTGAGTTCACCAGATATTGTCAATTCCCTGTTTACGGGATGGCCAGCAGGTAAAATGATACGGTCAAAGCAGTCTTTGTACTTTTCTCACACGCAACACAAATGTGAGACACCGGCACCCTTGCCCTCAAGAGATAGTACCTGTGAAAGTTACAAAGGGTTGTTGGGGGGGCCATAAACGCTCCAGAAATAGAGCCAAACAAAAACAGATACAGTTTAATGTCTGTGAAGTTAAGAATATAAAGTATATCTAGACAGCAAGAGTACAATTGATGAAACTTTGAGTTGCTCTAACCCCGCACCAGTTAGCTGGGCTAGGTCTCGTCGGTGTTGTGCGTCAAGTCCTATTTTGCGGTTGTTTTGCCGTCCAATTTGTTGCGACAAGGTTGAGAAAGAAGCCATTTTATACTCAGATATGACTTCTGTCTGCTTACATTATATCTATTTTATCGATGCAATCGATGACCATTTCTCTACCGGCAAAACCACGGCAACTGCCGAACCGGATTAAAATGACGTAGAGTTTTTCCGATCCTGGGGTAGCCCGAACCTTGAGCATATCTGATTCATCAACAATCTCATAGGTCCGATGGAATTGACGAGTAATAAAGCTGACTAACAATGGCTATCGCGGTTTTCACATTAATGTTGAAGCTCTAGCAATGATAACAACAATTATATGGGACGATGGGGCCAAACCAACAAAAAGAATAACCTAACGGGAAGTCACAAAAAAATGCACCCACGGCGGGAGTCGAACCCGCAATCTTCAGATTGCAACCCAAAGAAACTTTCGTAGAAGTCTGACGCGTTAACCATTACGCTACGCGGGCATTATTTTCTTCGAAGGCGGCTAAAACTTACAACTGGCACAGATTGCTGTGAACCTTCACGTTCGCGACTTCATCATACTTCTCTTCATCCATCTTAATATCTTTAACGACCTTTCTAAGTTCGGGGTCTGGAAGAAAATCCTACATTAAACATGATAACATGGTTTTATATTAAAATATGATTAACAGCTTACCAGCATTTCAGTCGAGAGTGACTCGAACCAGCGTTGGATGTAACGAAACTGTGTATTCAAGAAGTGTTCGCTTCACAGATGCTGGGAGAACAGACGGTAGAACCAACAGTCCAGTATAAAGGACCAGCATCAAGCAAAGTAAGGCCGTGTATTTACGGGTCCATCGTCGTCGTTTGTTGCTCTCCTTCATCTGGTGAATCAGCATGGCAGGAACATTCCGTCGACTCGGTTTAAGCCAAAACAGCATAACTGTATGCCATAAATCAATATACGGCAGGCAGATTAAGGGAATCTGCAGAAAGAAAATGAAATGTCCAATAGTGAAATCCATGGCAAAAAAACTCATCTCCATTGTTTTGCACACAAACTCACGAAGTGGTTGCGACAAAATAAGCCACCCAAGCTCCGACGACGCCCATTTGCCAGTCCACCAAGCCGAACTTGCCCGACTTTGTTTGAGCTCACGCGTCAGAAATAACGCAGTTATAGCTTTGAATACAAAGTTCAAAACCAATATCGCTGTGATTTGACCCAGAAGCGCATGTCGAAAGCTCCATTGCTCCATCATCCAAAACAACTCAAAAAACGCCACATGAACAACCAATCCAGAAATATGCGTCACGGCAGAGATAATAAACGGCAAAACTCTCACATACGGAGCTAATTCTGTGACCGACTTACCTGCTCTGGTTATTAGCGACGACATGCAGGATCCCACAAACGATACTAGTACCAATACCGCATTTACAGCAACAGGTCCAAATGTACAGATACCCAGACGAAGAAGGGGGTTGGTGTATGGTTGAAATGCTCTCAGATCATTCTGCGAGCTGACATAAACATAAGGTATAACCACACTCATGGCAAGCATACCAGGAAATATCACTTCAGCCAGCATGAGATTGAGCATCCGCGGTAGTGACATGTTATTCACAATGTCCGAAGCTTCTGAAAGCGACTTCCGCTTGTAACCTGTTATCCGAGCTCTGTTACCACGAACAAACGATATCCAAGAATGGCGACCGTCTCGTGTACGACCACAAAACATCCACTTGATAAAGCTTCGATAGTCAATGATGTACTCATTGCGACAGAACTGGTGCGGGTTGTAGATAAACGGTGCCATGCAAAGTGCAACTGTTGTAGTCCAAAACCACATTAGCGAAACTTTCCACGCAGAGATGCTGATAAACATCAATATCAGGACCGATCTCACGCCAAAGCTAATAGACGATAGAGAGAACTGAGTATACAACTCAGAAAACGGCGTTCGCGACATCGCAAATCCACGGCCTGTAGATATATACTTTGCACCTCCCAAAGACAAATCATCCGTCAAAGAATAGGCATAGATCTGGCAGACAAAGATCTCAAATAGCGGCGATAGCGACAGCAAATGCTTGCAGAGTCGTGTACCTGATCTCCAAAACCCTCTCTCAGTGAGCTCCTGTACAAACAGCGGCAGAAATGAAATTACGAAAACAAGAGAGATTGATAGGACGCACCTTTGGACCCACATAAACAGCGGAACCAGATTCTGACAGCCAGGCGGATGGTGGAGGTCAGTATTGGGCGTATTGGGATCGTACTTACAAATCACGGCTTCCCCAGCTAAAGCAGACAAATTCAGTAACACCATCAAAAAGAGCTCCAAGGAAACGACGGTAAACACGTTGTTGATGTGAAATCCTGGATGAGCGTAATAGAACGACAGAAACCGATCGAGTGGAAGTCTCGTGCCTAGGTAGAAGTACTCTCTGGAAAGCATCTGCTCTCCCATACCCGCACCAATTTTACTCGTGAAGTTTAAGATGGATCCAAATCCTAGATCGCGTCCCTTTCCACACTGGATATACTCACTGTGCTTTATGCGGCCACCACGAAGCATAGCATTCATTCCAGCATAGATATCTTCGTTCAAGTGGAGCCCCCTTTGAGCCTTGGAGACACCGCCACGAGTGGTCATGAAGATTCCATTGAGAAAGTCTGGGTGCCCATAGTGTAGCTTACCACCTATCTTTGCCAGAGTTCTGGCAAATAAAGTGCCAAACGTCTGCTCTTTACCTGCCGCAATATCGCCCAGTACACCAATATTTTCCGAGAAAATGTATTCTCGAGCACCAACAATGGCGACTGGAGCATTGACTCCGGCTCCTGACTCGTGTCCATAGGGATGTTGAGGAGGATTCATCTCATCAAACTCGGCAAGCACGCTCCGGATCTTGAGGCACTCTTCATGATAGTTATCCTGGTTGGCGTCAACCAACTGAATATACTCGCCACGATGGAATATTATGGCGTGGTTCTGATTGTCTCCTTTACCATCACCAAGAATAGGGTCACCCGATAGGCGAATCTTATATCGTGGAATCATCTCATTGTTGCTCTGCTTTTCACAATTTTGATCAATAAGCGCGGAAAAGTAGACTTCTTCTCCATTGATAGTTTCCTTTATAAGATAAGCAATTTGCAAACCAGGAAAATCTTTGAGAAGCTTCTCAGTGTCTTCGCGTTCTTGAGTCGAAAATTCGGAAAATCTCTGCATGCTAACAAGCAACCGGAACTTACGATTGGCCATTTTGACTTTCTCCAACTCGATCCCAGTTGCGATCCGTGTCTTTTCTCCCGACGAGCGGCCAGTTCCTGAGCTGGCAAAACTAAGCTTGTTTTCCAGCATATAAAGCAAGGATATTGCTGAGGAGTAATTGTGGAAGCCAGAAACTGTACGATATAGAGTCTGCGATCTTCGCGACGCCCATACTCGTGTACTATTTATGTCACTAGGCTCCGCAGATCCGAAACCTAGATAATAGAACGGAACATCAGCTAAAGGACCACGGCAACCCTCATCAGACTCAGACAGCTGCTGCTTGATCTGAGACTCAGCAAAGTATTGCCACTCTAATGGATGGAGACTCTTCAGGTAGTCCAGAATGGAGATTGACCCTTTGTCGTCCCCGCGAATCACATCACGAAGGGAATGTAAAATGGTTTCACGGTAATGTGGGATCAAAACAGTGAAGGCTGGCATACGCTCAACAGAACACGGGTCCGGAACTGGAGTTGATAGTGATTGAGCAAAAAACGATATGCGTCGCTCAGCCTCTGACTGGGCTTCAAACATTGAGGACTGGAAAGCCTGATCCTCCCGTGACACAAAAAAGTTGGGCTCTTCAATCTCTGCGTCACTCCTGTTGGCTTGCCCGCTACGAGAAGGGTGAGCATCGGTTTCCGTTGACTGATCTCTCTTCGATTTGAACACGAGACCTCTCACAGTATCTTTGGAGATGAGATTTTCTCTGCCCATAGAAACGATTATAGAGTTCCAGATATTAGCCACTAGTTTATTTCTGGGACTTTCGCCTGGCTCAACCTTTTCAGTATGCATGATCTTAGAGTAAATTCTCTCTGGAAGCCTCGAGTAGATGTTTCGCCAAGGGGTCCAGATAGAAACACCAAGGTAAAAGCACCGGGACACAGAAAACACAGTATTGAAGATAATAAACCAGAGGTAAGAATCCAGGAAAAACAGAACAAGATCTGTTACAATCATTCCAATCAGTAAGATGGTGGCCTGATGTCGACAAAAAAGATCTCCAAACACAACATCACCAATGCAGTCGGGCAAGTTCAGAATCGAAAGCTCACGTATAGGATCTCTCAATGATAGCGTCAGGAAGAAATAAGACTCTGTCAATTTCGCAACCAAAATGCATATCCATAGGCCATACGATATTGGCAAATCGTTTCCTTGAAGTTTATGGAATGACGCAGTGAAGAAGTGATTTGGAAGGTAACGTCGGCCAATATTATCAGACGGCCATGTGAAAAGCGACCCGAGCGGGACGATCGAGAAAAAGAGTGTGAACAACACAGAAACAGACATCTGCACAACTGCAATGGTTATTCCCATATTATCATGATTCTCAAGTGAGATTTGAGTCAAGATATATACTGTAGGACCAACCATTAGACCAAGAGCAGCGACTAGGATAACTAACCGCATAATTAAGTTTTGACATCCGGGCCATCGCCTAGGAACAAATATGAGCTCTGCAATTGTTGCGATGATGTTAACCAGCGGTCCAACTGCCCCACCAAGTGATACCAGGGTCCAGCGTACGTGCCCAGGTGGCTGATTGTCTTTAGTGTAATCGTAATTGACCGTATACAAAGACGGGGAGTTGAAGGCCGTATAAAACCAAAACATGGACAGATGTATAATCCATATACGGTTAAAGTTGACGGCCATGTGTAGCCAAGACCTTGTCTCCCGATAGGTTTTGTAAACGGCCCTGTTCCAATCAACGTCCATTAACTGAGTGTACCATGTGCTAGGAGGAGAAGAAACGAGCTTTTTCCCATTCTTACTCACAATTATTCGTTCAATTCCTTGGCGGTACCAAAAGAGCTGGTTAATATCGTCGTATCCAATGATTCGACTGTGATCCGTTTCTTTTCGGTGATAATTTCCTTTAACCTTCTCAAAGACTTGATCACGAAGGATGACATAAAGCGGGGTGATAGCTATGTCCAGAAACTTGGTCCCAATGCTAACATTTTCCGCCTTATCTGAGGCAAAGCGTCCGTAGTAGTAGCTGCTGGCACAGTGGTAGATAAAGGCAAGAGCTTCCGGCATGAACCGAATCTGGTTTGCCTCACCCCAGCACAACAGATAAAGTGCAATATCAGTCACCCTATCCATATCAGATTTTTTAAGCATTTTCTCCCGATAATCCGACGAAGCTTTCGGTAAAGTAAAGTCTAGTTTAACGTTGTCGACATTGAGCTGATCTGACGAATCCAGTTTGTTTCCTTGTACGTATGGAGCTTGGGCGAACACATCCATTTGTGCCGCCAGATACCACTTTCTGTAGTTTGAGTTTGGGCCGCCGATATAATCTGCATGGAGTGTGTGGAGAGCCTGTACGGGGGACATGCGCGAAGCTCGTGAATCAAGCAGCGACATGAAGTGCTCAAGCATATTCCTGACATTGTCATGCTGAAATTGGAACATATCCTCAAGTTTCTCAAAAACGAAAATGATTTGCGATACATCGACAGGAGCCTTTGACTTCGACCATGCGGGGTACGCTTCAGACAAACGCTCCTTTTCAGCAGGATCAATTCGACTTTCTGGGAAGCACCCAATTCTAGACGAGTTTCTAGATTCATATTTGGGGTGCTGCTCACTGGCTGCTCTCTCCAAGCCGACGAAATCATCGTGCCGGACCTTACGAGCTGGGTTAGAGCACTGCTAGGCATTGTAATAAGAGAGCCAAAAATATTTACCATTTCGGGGACGGGTTGAAGGTAGCACACTTGAAGCAGTACGGTTACCGAGGCCGCTGCGGGAATTGACATTTCGAATGGTGGGAGCAGTGATTAAAGGTCGCGCACTCGCCTGCTCATTGGTGGCACTGCTGTGCATGCTGTAAGCATCCGAAGTTTGGCCACTCGCTGTGCCTCGAGACTGCAAGGGAGGCAAACGATGAGCTGATGCGCTCAACCGCGAGCTACCACCATCCGTTGAGCTAGTCAGCGAATGGAACGATTTGTCGGAACTCGTCGCAATCGACATAGCTTCAGCATCAGGTGGCGGTCGGCCATAATTGGCACCAACTGGCTTTCGACGGGTTTGAGAGCTTGGCTGTAAAGATGTTAGGTCTACAAAGACTGGAGAATTCTTCTGGGGGCTGGGAGGCATTGTGGTCTTCTGAGAGACACTGGATTCAGTAGAAGTCGTAGAATCAGGAGAAGGAGGGTTTCCGTCATGTTGACCTCGCAAGTCAGTCAATTGAGACAGTCCCGTAGACTTCATACTTGATCGAGAACTCGTAGAACTGGGCGCCGCTGCCATCCGTGAAGTGTGCCTAGATGGCTTCTTCTGGCAAACAATGGCGGAGAACTGAACATACGGGAAACAGCAGCTTGAAATAAACTATGCACCGAGGATTATGGCAGAATTGAAAGTGAAAAATTTCAGTGGGTCTGTGCACCTGAAGCCAGCAGTAGCACACCATACTACAGTGTATACACTGTTGATTGAACATGACTGTTGTTGAGTGCTGCCACAAATAAAGTGGTAATGAGCGACGTCCATTCACTGAGAAGGGCTTGTTATCCAGCCCCACAGTACAAGTTGATCAAACGCGACAAGTCAATAATATCCATTATGCCAGTATGCATAATTCCAATAAGACTTTCTCATCATAACCGTGGTATACCTGAGCTGATCTCAGCGGGGATTGAAAACACTCAATCATATCAGGGGATCATTGCATCAACGCGGTGGATCTTGGAGTGTTCGTCTGTCTCACCCTGAACTGTCAATTAAGAAAACCAAGATAGCTAATAGATCTGTCACCCATTTTAAATGACTGTGCTCATGGCATACAAGAATCCAAACTACCCTAGATAGGTTTTTTGTTAGTAACCGCAGAAGTAGAATGTATTGGAGATATCTCAGAGTCTTGATATAGTCTCATACAGTGCCCTTACCCAGATATATGGAACCCTAAGTCCCCTCCATATCTACTGAAATGCCCCACATTCATTTCTCGACATTTCAACTTAACCACCTTTATACCTCTGTGTCCCAGCAATTGAGCCGTGACGACGTCCCCTGTCATAGTTATTACAATGCCAGGTCCTCCTCCTCCGCCACCTCCGCCACCCCCGCCTATGGGAGGCCCTGGAGCGCCTCCGCCGCCTCCACCACCCATGGCCTTCGGCGCATTGTCGAGCCAATCTACCAATGCTGCTCCAGCAGGACCTCCTCCAAGTGGCGCCGGTCGTGACGCTCTATTGGGTGATATTCGCAAAGGAATGAAATTGAAAAAGGCCGTGACCAACGACCGTAGCGCTCCGGATGTTGGAGGCCGTGTAGTCAATGGGTCAGCAGCGTCGAGCGGTGGAGGTCGTGCTGGTGGTGCTCCACCTGTGCCTCGAGCGTCGGCACCATCTGTGCCTTCAGCGAGACCAGATGCCGGTGGTTCAGATAACAGTGCGCCTAGTGGTCCTCCTCCCGCGAATCCCGCGTTGGCAGGGCTTTTCGCTGGCGGAATGCCTAAACTGCGACACAGATCTGGCGGAATCAATCTTGAAACAGGCGGGTCTGACTCGGCACCTGCTGCTCCCTCTGCTCCGGCTCCTTCTATTCCAGTGCTACCATCTAGCCGTCCATCATCATCGTCGTCGCGACCACCAGCACCGCCGTCGGTGCCAGGTTCACGGCCACCCGCGCGTCCAAGGGCACCAGGCGCTGGATTCGGCGCTCCTTCTGCTCCTGCACCTTCACCACCAAAACCGCCATCAGGTGCTCCTCCTATTCCACCTTCGGCACCGCCAGCTCCGCCTCCAGCACCGCCGTCGGCCCCGCCCTCTGCGCCTCCGTCTGCAACTACTGGCCGACCTCCTATTCCTGGAGCGCCGCCGTCACTCATGGTGCCTTCGCAATTACCTGGCCACAGCCGGTCATCTTCCAATGCGTCCACATCGTCTGCGTCATCGGGAAGACCACCTGTTCCGTCGCCCATGAAGCCAGCATCTAGACCAGGAGCGCATTCGCCAGCAGCCCCATCAGCACCACCTCCTCCTCCGCCATCAGCACCATCATCGGCTCCACCTCCACCACCATTTGCGGCGGCACCACGACTGCCAGTTTCCTCGAATTCATCTACTCCTCCGGCGCCTCCTCCAGCTCCACCCGCTGCAGTGCCATCATTCAACAATTCAGCACCGCCGCCGCCTCCACCCCCACCTCCTCCTCCATCGGCGTCTGCGTCTGCTCCATCGCCTACAAGAACTGCGCCCTCGGTCCCATCGCCTGCAAGGACGACGCCATCAGTGCCTCCTCCCGCACCGCCTCCTGCACCGCCTCCTGCACCGCCAATGGCTGCTGTACCTGTTGCACCACCGCCTGCGCCGCCTGCTTCACCACCCGCGTACCGATCCGCACCTTCTCCAAAGGTAGCAGCTCCTCCTCCACCTCCACCTCCTCCCATCTCTGCACCGCCGCCATCATTTTCGGCGCCATCTGCACCGCCACCACCACCAGCACCGGTGTCTGATCCGGAACCGCCTACATCGCCGTCACCGTCTACGAGCCCAGCCACGTCACGCAATGCGTTTGCTAGACGGACAGCAAGCTCAACAGCCCGCGCATCAGACATTCGTCGTATTGATCCTGCTACATACACCATTTCGCCTTCTGGTGCCGCCAATGGCTCTCAAGCCAATGGAGACTCCAGTAATGGGTCTTCTGTGTCAGGATACGCTCCGTTCACCATTAGTGACGATTCTCGTTTCCGATTCCAGAACCAAAATAATCTTCCCAAGCCTAAAAAGTTTGAAGGTAAGCAGAAGTTGTATCCAAGTGGACGAGGTTCTTCTGTGTCACTCAATCTTAGCTAAGAAGGCCCTACCCTTTTTCAATATCATCAATGTTGGAGGCGGTGTGTTTTGGCAACTAGTCACAGAGGAGTCAAGAGTTTCTCATTTGTACAAGTTCATCATGCTAAGCTAAGTAGAGTCTCGGTACTTGGTTATATATACATGTTTTGTAGTGTCAATTCAGACAGCTAATCACAACGACCGTCTGGCCAGCCGTCACGCCAGCGCGCCTTCCATTCAGCACAATCAAACGACGGTCTTCCGAGCTTCTTGTTGACGTTGTTATGAGCTGAACACATCCATAGACTCAAGTCTTCACGACCTCCCACTTTGGGTCGGTTCTTAGGCTCTTCCAGCCAAGACCGGAAATCGGAAGCACAATACCAGCACGGATAGAACTTTGAAAACACATGGATAAAGGAAGTCATTTCCGCTTGTTCTGCAAACGAGGCCTTTTCGGGGTAATTTGCTGCCATTGTATGAAGAAACGTCCAAGTAGCACGACCCAGCGCCTCGGAATCAGGCGGACAATCCGGGGCAATTGTAGATACAGAACCAGCTGTAGCAGCACCAGCAGTAGCAGCAGTAGTTGCCATTGTCGTTTTCGCTGTCGGTGTACCAGTAGTTGATGACTTGAAAATGCTATCTAAAGACGGTTTGTTTGTAGACTTCAAGGCATCTTCAGGAGCCGATTTCTGGCCAGATGTTGGTGACTTCATCTTCGAGTTGGCAAACTGAAAGTCCAACAGACTGTTACAAGAACGGCATCTGCTGTTAGTAGGAACCGGGAGTCGACTATCTCCTCATCATATACTCACGGCTTGCCATTCTCATCAAGAACAACTCGCCGACCGTCTATATAAGTGACAGTTCTTTTAGGTGGTTCTGGCATGGCGGTTGTCAAGTTACTAAAGGCGCCTTCACCAGTATTTAAGTAGCCGTGTTTCCAATATGGATTCTCTCGAGAGAGTGCTATTGATCTGTTGCAACGAGACTCAAATTATTCATCATATTCTCCCACTTGGTTATCACAAATTTCTACTTGATACTATTCTATACACGTTATGAGACTTGATGTTATAAGACTTGATGTTATCAGACTTCATGAGACGTCTCGAACATAGTTGAGAGGAAGCATGGGCTCAGCGGCCGAGTGAACGGTCACAAAGTCAGACGTTCGCAAAGCTCGCACGACTACATCAGCATTGGCATCCACAGGCTTACCGTCGACGAAATTGGCCCGAGTATACTCTCGGAGGGCTACCATGGCAGCATTTCCACACAATTCGCGAAGATCACTGCCACTGAGTCCTGCAGTTTGATCAACCACAGCATCAATATCAAAATCGCTTTCAAGTGCCGTATCACGCAACAGAATATTGAGGATCTTTTTACGCTGAGCAGCATCTGGCAATGACACAGCAAACCGCTTGGGTAGACGACGACGAATGGCCACGTCAATATCATTTGGACGGTTGGTAGCTCCAAGGACCAGAACACGACCATCACTCGTTAGACCATCCCATAAAGTCATGAACTCGGCCTTGAGCATGGCCGTGACCTCATGGTCAGATGCTTGTCGTTCTCTCAAGAACGAATCAATCTCATCAATGAACACTATACAGGGCTGCAGCTTTTGTGCTAGCGAGAAAATGGCAGCAGCGAGCTTGTTGCTCTCTCCATAGTACTTGTCCATAATGGTGGACATCTTGATATTGATGAAGTTGGCTGAACTCTCTGAAGCAAGGGCCTTGGCCAGCATTGTCTTTCCGCAACCTGGTGGGCCATATAGAAGTACACCCTTGGGGGCCTTAAGCAACGACGAATGCTGCGAGTAAAGACTAGGACTTTTTGTTAGACACAAGCACATCAAACAGTTGAAAAAGTTGCTCTCCTTCAAAACTTACACTGTTAAAGGATACAGAACACTCTCACGAAGCTCGTCAATGATGGGGTCGAGTCCTCCAATATCTGTATGTTAGTAGACGCCTTGCCCCTGCTATCAATGGTGCTACTCACCCTGAAAGGACACTTTAATCTCCGACGGTGTCACCAAAGAAGCCAAAATGGCACGTTCATACTCGTTCAAATCAAGATAAAGACCTGGATACTTTTCTTGAAGCCGTAGCAACGATGCATTGGCCTTCTTCTTCGTTTCTGCCGACGATGGCCCATCATTGATCTGACTGAAAATGTGGTTCAACAGGTAATAAATGGAGATCCCTGTGCCCACCAAAATGACAGCATCTGTCAGCACGCGCGAATTCATCTTCAAGTGAACAGCCATTAGATACACCCAGCTAACTGTGATGCGTAATAATGGTGGCTATCGGTCTACCTTTATAGATGTACGTGGTATGCCACTTCGGCTCGTCGGCTAAGCGAGCCACATGAAGCTTGTGCCACCATAACGGCGGTTAAACGCATATCGCTAGCCCTCTACGCGCTTCGCGTCTTCATCATCACTGCTGCTACATCATGGCTCCTCGGTCTAGACAACAGGTAGAGTCGGACGATGGAGGCGCCAGCGAGCCTTCCAACCCTTCACGGGCTGATACAGAAGAAGATATCTCATCACGACAATCTAGTGAGGAACCAGACGACCCAGAATCACTATCACCAGCATTGACTCGTCTTGGCAACAAATATGTACGAATGGCACTGTTTGCTCAACAGTCACGTCAGCCAGTCCGTCGAGTGATATTCGCCAAGGAATTCAAGACACAAATGTCGGATATGCCACGGAATGCCGTCAAGCAGGTGTTTTCATATGCTCAGAAACGGCTGCGCAACAACTTCGCCATGGAAATGATCCCTATGCCACCTCGTGAATACCCCGACGCTATGATTGAAGTACAAGAGGCTGTCAACAAAGCACAAGCATCGGCACGAACTGGTAATTCGAAAGCTCAGGCCCGTGTCGAAGAGCCTGCTACTGATAGCATCAGCCAGGTATGTCTTGTCCGTACCGTGCTGTCTCGACCGCTGCGCCAGGTCGTTGCCAAAACCGTCAACAAAACAGATGCTATCTACATGGGCTACGTGTTCACGATCTGCTCTATCATCGTTCTTGGCCCCAATGGTTGTGTAGCCAAGTCGAAGCTCGTTTATGACTTTGAACACATGAGCAGAGACTTGTTAGCCAACCTGCTACAGCGCATGGTCCGCCATGGCTATCTGCTGATGAAGAAAATGAAACAAGGATCCGATATGGAGGAACTGTACTGTCTTGGCCCCCGTGCTAAGATCGAATTCACTGCTGAAAGTCTTGAGAACGGAGTCGCTGCAGTTCTGGGTGATTCGTCGTCTCTTGCCAAGGACGAAATCGCCCAGAAAATAGAAAGGGCCGGTCTCGTTGTTTAACATCTCCACCGTTTTGCACCTTTTATTTATTTTAATTCATTCATCGCTTTCGTTCGTCATGATCGTGCCATTGTGCCATTGAGCTGCTGGACACGTGCGCGTAGTCTTTTATCGCGAAAGATCCACAATCCCGAATGAAGCGCCTCTTTAAGTCGCTTCTGTACTTCAACAGATCGCAACTCTTTGGCTGAACGCCGATCTTCCTCATTCTCCTGTGTATTAGGAAATTCAGATCGCCAAAATCCTGGCGGAGACGGTGGCCGTTCCCATCGACTGCGATGTTTCGACACACGGTCGATGTGTGTATTGGACCGTTCAGCGAGTGGTGTACGGGAAGCATCACTCCATTGCAGCCCAGCAGGTTGAATACCAGTTCCGGCCAGTTTATAAAACTTGAGTTAGTCTGTAAATGTCCCTCGAGTGCCAGTCGCTGTAAATTTACCTCGGAGCATTGTTGGCAATCATATCCATGCTCACATTGCCGCTGAGCACCTCGAAGCGAGGTCTGACGGTATGCAAAATCAACATTTTCATTGGACTCAGGATTGACAATAAAGTCGCTGGGATACCATTCGGCAACCATCATGCTTGGTTAGTTAGTTAAAACTTTGGGTTGGTGAACACAAAAAATGACAACGTACTCTGCAATAGACATGGTGAGCGGGTCCTTGGATGTCTCCTTAGATGTGGCCACTCCAGCAGCTGCCGGCTCGGCATGATTCGTGCTCTTAAAGTCCCTGCTTCTGTCTTGCTTCTTCTCCTTCATACGAGTCGGAGTCTCGCTATCCCTCGATCGTTGTAACCAGTTGTCGAGTTTGCGATTGTTTGAAACAGTGGCAGCTGGAGTTGGATGTAACCTCGATAGATCCAGTTGTCGAGCAAAAGGCGTGGTTCGCTTGCCCGTTATGAGATCCTCATCAATCTCCTCTATGAAATCAGGCCGTAGTTTGCGCTTACTTGCCGATTTCGGCTGCTGAGATTCTTGTTTGATTGCAACAGGCGACGTGATCTCAAACTTGAGTTCATTGAGCCTGAAGCTCGGTGCATCAAGATTGATACTGTCAGCAGGAATCTCAGGTGGCTGTGTATGGAGCCGTGGTGACGAGAACACGACTGCCACGGGACTCGAATCGCGTCTCATGCGCGTAGGCGATTCAGGCTCAGAAGCTGCTGCTGTTTCCGCTTGTGAAGTGGCGTGCGGTGGAGAAGACTCGTCGGTAGTAGCAGCCGTTAACGCTTGGCTACTGGGAGGCTCCATGTTATTCGTGTGAGCCTGTGGCTTGACAAACATGGATTTACCCACACGTAGTTCATCCAGTTCACTCTGCTGAGCCTGAATCACGTTCTCGAGATCTGTCATTTGGTTCTGCCAGATCTCAATCGTCTTTCTGTCCTGGATGCGTTTCGACGACAGCAGCTTCACAGCCTCATCCAGAGCCAGACATTGCTGTTTAAGATCCTTGCCTGTACCGAGAGTGTCTATTTGTTGCTCAAGAAGTGCCACTCGCTCTTTGAGTGTCTTATTTTCTGCCAAAAGATCCACTTCGCGCTGAGTCGAGGCTATCACGGCTTCTCTTAGAGCCTCTACAGCTTTCATGTTAATAGAGCCCCATTTACACCTCATAAATACTCACTTTTCCAAACATTGGCATGAAATTCGGCATTCTCTTTATCAAGTCTGTCACGGTGCTTCTGCGACACTGTGAGCAACTCGGCTAGCTGCTCATCCATGTTATGATGAAGCGAGCGATGGGCGGTCGCATCTGTCTAAGCGCGTTCAGGGCGGGGCAAAATATATATTAAATTTATAAGTTACCGACAGACTGTGACATCTGCCTTTGCAAATGTCTCTGGCGGATTATCTTGCAAAAAACTATTTGCACTCGGATGGCAAGAAGTCAAAGAAGAAGAAGAAGAGCAAGGCGATTGTTGAAGATGAGCCATTGGTGATCGAGTCGCAAGATCCGTTTCTTGAAGACGCAGCAGAACTAGAAGAAGAGGAAGACTTGGAAACCGTTGTACGCGAATCAGAGCCACCTAAAGTCCACCGATGGAAGAGTTTCGGTACAGGCGATGTAGTTGAGCGGAAATTGAGTGAACCACAGGATGAATCGACTCCTCGATTGAGTACTGGTGCAAGAGCCGGACTTCAAACAGCTCAGCAAGTTCGTGAAGATCTCGAGAGAAAACGTGAAGCTGAGATGCAGTCGTTTCTAGAAAGCAAGGAGGAACTGGGACGTCAGCAAGCCGAAACAGTGTATCGAGATGCTTCTGGCCGTCGCATTGATATCCGCAATCAAATGGAACAACAGCGATTAGCTGCCGAGGAGGAGGTGTTGGCCAAAGAGAAGCGACAGAAACAGATGAATCAGGGCCTCGTACAGGCTTCTCAGGCTGAATCACGAAAACGACAACTTGCTGAGATGGAAGATGCATCATATGCTGTTTACGCTGATGACCGGGAACGGAACAAGCAGTTAAAGGAACAGGTCAGATTCAATGATCCAGCTACTCGCTTTTTAGACTCGGTGAAGGAGAGCTACGAGCGACCAACCAGTTCGTCTACGGGACTACCAGTATACAATGGAGCTTTCCCTGCCAATCGGTTTGGAATCACGCCTGGTTGTCTATGGGATGGAGTGGATCGATCCAACCGATTCGAGAAGCGGTGGTTCCAGAAACAAAACGAACGCCGAGAAAAGGCCACTCTATCCTACACAATGGCTTTGGATGATTAATGATAATACGATATACGAAGTAATGATTAAAAGGGATAATTTCAAAGGATGAAGGACCCAAGGTGAGTGAACATCTTCTCTATATCTATATATACAGACGAATGTAAACCCTGTCATGCCTAGTGGACAGTATAGCAATGGTCTCTTCAATCCGTGTGAGCTCCACGACCACGTCCTCCACGACCTCGTCCTCCTCGGCCTCCACGGTTCTGACCGCGACCACCACGCCCACCGCGGCCTCCACGCGACGAACTACCGCCCTCGCCGGAGGTGTTGCCATTGATAGACAACTGTGACATCAGGTCCGCACTGGCAGCCTCATCGAACTTGGTCGGAGCCATAAATGCACCAGGAGGTGGAGGCATACCAGGAGGAGGAGGCATGGCGCCTGGTGGGAACGGAGGCATCATCATAGGGAATGGCGGCATAGGACCTCCAGGAGGATGGGGCGGAAATCCCTGTGGGAATGGAGGAGGAGGACCTGTCCACTGTGGAGGAACAGGTGGACCACCACCACCACCCCCGTACTGTCCATAGAGTGTCGACATCAGATTACGCTGCGACTGTTTCTGATTTTTGGTCCCCTTGATACTGTTGAGCACTTCCTCGTTGCTCTTGGCAGGTACTTGGGGAGCCACTTCTGTGGCCCCCGGCGTCTTGCCAGCAGCAGCAGTTGAGCCTTCGCTGCCACTCTTAAGCATGGCTAGAAGATCTTTAGACAGCTCGTCGTCTTTCTTCGGTGTGTTACCTGCTGGCTGCTTTTGACCATTGCTTTTAGCTGTCACCTTGGGGCTTTGACTAGCACCAGCTTTTCCGGCTGGAGCTGGGCTTCGACGGGCAATCTTGACCCCGTCAGCAGGCTTCTTGCTGCTAACTGGCGAAGACCCACCTCCCCACACAGAAACCGATGGTCCCTTGCTGGTGGTTGATTTTTGTTGACCCTGCTTGGCCTTGGCTTGAGAAACCTCGCGGCTCTTCTTAGTCTCATAGACCACCTGGCGGTTTGTCAGATTAATAACAGAGCCAGCATCAACGTTGAGAGCTCGGTTACCTTGGAGCAAGCCTCCCAGCTTCGATCCAGCATCAAATTCATGATCAAAGACAACGTCCAGTGTCACCTTAAATGGTGCACTATTTACACGAATGACTGTTCCCCGGCTAAACAGGCGAACCTTACCAAAGTTAAGAGCAGAAACAACACGATCACCAAGTGCAAACTTCTGGGTTCGCAGCTGGTGGTAACCATGGCTAGGTGCCAGAAGAGCACCTCGAGGCGTGGCCTTAATGACAACTTGCTCAACAGGTTCCGGCTGACTGAAGTACTGGACGACATACTCCTCAATCTTCTTGATCGAGGTTTGCGACAACGCCTCCGTGTCAAGAGATGCAATCTCATACAATGGATTATTCGTCGTATTTTCCTTGATCCAGCGCTTGACATCATCGACATAAGATCGGATCTCCTCTTTTGACTTGCCATGAAGCACCTTGTTCATATCTGGAATCGATGATGACGGTGCCAGAGCTTGCAAAGCACTCACCATCTGGGGGAAAGCCTGCTTGAATGCTTGAAGGAGCTGCACGGCCACACCGCTGAATTCCCATCCGCGAGTAGTCTTTCGCGTGTATCCAATGACCTTCAGTTGCTGAGATTCCTGTTTCAAGAGCAATCCAAGATTGACGCGCTTGTTCTCAAACTCAACGAGGTAACGCGCGGTTATCTTGCTCAAGAACAGTGGGTGTAAGCCAACCATACGTGCAACTTCAAAGGATGGGAAGTATCGAGTGTTTTGCCTTTCGTACGCTGCTGCTCGGGTGCCAATGCTAGGCTCGCCACGTTGCAAGCGCTTCAACAAGATATCAACAGTATCGACGCCATGTCCCTGGATTGTAACCGGGTTACCATAGCCCATTGGACCAAGGTATAGAGCATGCGAGTTAACAGGGAATTCAACAGAAACGGGGAGTGATGGGCGCTCAACGTATCGCTCATCCTCCTCCAAGACACTCTCCACAACTGTTTGGATGGCATAGATATCTTCGTCTTTGGCAAACTCCTTGACGTAAGCACCATCTGAAGTTCTGCGAAGTCCTTGCAGCTTCTGAACGTGAGCCAGGACCGTAATTTGTCCAGTGACCACTCCGTACTGAGCATACTTCTCACGGATCTGACTTCCCAGCTTGCCCCAGGTGTTGAGTTGTTTCTGAGGGTGCGGGTTGTTATTGACCTGATCATCAATGAGCTCATAACGGAAAAGCTCATCACTTACGGCAACCAGCTTCGCTTCCTGCAAGTAGGGCCATCCAACATATACCGACTCATTGAGAAGTTTCTCGGCAATGCTGGTGGGCGATTGAGACTCAAATGCGTCCTTGAGCGTAATTATAACTGAATCATTACGACTCGGCATTTGAAACACCTTGACATTGGCTTGCTTAATGGTGGCCGAAAAGTTAAGAGTTTTCAAGCTGGGGAAACCAGCGAGAGCACCCTTTCCAAGCTTTGCACCGTCAACGAGGCCGACCTTCAACTCGCGGCCATTGAGACTGGGATATTCTATAACAACTTCGATGCAGTGACAGTGAGGAATGTCAAGGAAAACTCCAGGCATAGACGATGGAAACACAGTATCTCGCTGAGGGTTGAACACAAACTTGAGGTTGGTGCCAAACTTGTTGCGGGCCCTCTCTTCAGGTGTGAGCAGATTATTTTTGGTCTCCATAGCGGCGAGCAGCCGAGTCTGGTCCACAAAAGGGATCTTAACAACTGCCTCCCAGTCGTTCTTCTTTCCATTCATATCGAGATCAAAGCTGTGAGGATAGAAATCAATAATGGGAGAATTCTCCTCCGTCATCAGAGACCAGTAGGCAGAAGGCACTAGAGCCTTACTACGCGATGGTAGAACACCCATGAGCTGCTCGAAAGGCTTGAAAGGCTGGCCCAGGTTGAATTCAAACTTCTTCTTGAGGCCGCGACGCAGATCATTGATTTTTGGAGCATAGTGGTATCGGTAGAACCAACTCCATGAAGCACAACCACGGTAATAATATAGTAGCACCCATTGCAGTCCTTCAAGGTAGTTTTCAGCTACATCGCAGATGACCTCTTCGTCTTTGAGCGTCACACCAAACTTTGACTTATAGTAGGTGTTTCTCCACTGATCAAACTTGGCACTGTAAACTTCCTGTTTCTGCTGGATGACACCTTCCTTGCGGACCTCGGCAGTCTCGTATCGCTTCAAAGTTCTCTGGACGGACCGCACACGTTGCTCTCGCTCTTCATCGTCCTCGAGATCAGGAAGCCCGTCAATATCGACAGTGAGAGAGTACTTGTTGTCTTCTGTCTGCACGACTCGCGTGTACGTACGTTCGCCTAGGCGACGGACAAAGCTGAGCTCATCCTGGGAAAGGTCGTCGGACAATTTAAACTTGGGTGCCGTCTCTTCGTTCAGTTGCTCTTTCTTACCACCATTGACTAGTACAATGAATGGCTTCAAAAGACGCACGAGTTCTTTCTCTTTAGCGGTGAGGGTCAATTTGGATTTATCTTCACCAGTGACGGAAACTGTTTGCAAGTCTTCGTTGAACCATTCAACATCGATAGCAGAGTCCTCAAACTTTTTGTACTCAAATCTACACATTTCCTCAATCCACACTGCAAGTCTCTCGAAGTTGATGATTCCGCGCTCGTTAATATAGCCGTCACCGACCCGCAGAAAGTGCTTATAGGCCTTCAGGATATAAGGCAGAGCACCATCATTGATGAGTAGTGAGGGAAGCTCAGGCAAGAAATCATTACCAATGAAATAGTTGAGGAGAATAAAATCGTCGACAATTCGTTCAAAGTCGTAAGGGAAGTTCGTTTCATCACGGACATCGTTAAACTCAATCTCGAGATATTCTCGGATAAGTGACAAGTGGAGAAGGAAAAATCGCTGGTCCGTGAGCTCAGTGCTCGTCTTTGAAGTGCGACCAAAGGTGACTTCCTCCCGAAGCAAAGCAAAGTGGGGCTCGTGGCTGAGAAGACCAAGCATGATAAGATCGGCATCAAGACCATAGATACAGTGTCGAACATTGGCGGGGTAGTCATCATTAGACTTGTCGGCGCGGATCTGGTCCATGATTTTGTGCTCTCCTTCTCCGGGTACCTCGTGACCGGATAGAACAATGTCAATACCCTGCCATGAGGCATCCTCGCTAACCTTCTTATTGATGAAATACTTGAGGTGAGTCGTCAGCTTGGCCATGAACTCAGTTCCAGGTGTAATGGCGTTTGAGTCAAATGGATCAGCACTCGGCAACTCGACTCCCTGCTCAATGGCCTTGCGACGGGCTTGTTCGGCGTCGAGGGCCGAGCGGAAACGACGGGATCGTTGCTGGTTCATCTTTGCTCGGGGTGCAACACCGTCAATGGCCATGAAAAAGAGCTTCTTGGGCTTTATCAGCGTGAACAAATGTTCAATGTAGTTGAAGATTGCCAAGAACATCTGTTCTTCGGTCAAGTGGTGGGTCACATCTGAGTCTTTGTGCGTACAAGTATCTAATGTTAGAGCAGAGCTAGCTTTTGGTGCCACGATAGGATACTTACGAAGAATAGAGTTCATATCAAGATACAGATTGTCAAATCTGCGTTAGGCGGGAATGATAAAAGAGTAACACGACCAACATACTCAGGGATACTCGACTCATTGATGAGTTGCGAGATCAATGGCCATCGCTCGGACACGTAGCGGAAGAACTTGGGGATACCTGTTGGTTAGACGGGGGGTTTTGCAATGGATATGACTCAATGAACACAACTCACCCATGACGAAGGGATATACAAGTCAGTCGCAATGAACGAGTCAAGCTGCCTAATAATGTATAATCTGTAACAAGTAGTGACAAGCGTCTATTGGATGAACTCCACAATTGGAGTTGTCCGTTTTTCAGGGCCTTGGCTCGGTAGGGTAGCAAAGGGGGGGTAGACTCAGTGGTGTGTACGTGACTAGGGCCACACGGTTGTTTGGCGGATATCAGAATATTTGTGGAACCTGGGCCAAATTTCAATCTCTTCACCTTGGATTCCCCCCAGTCAATGTTTGGAAGTAACAACACGTTTGGTCAGGGCTCTTCGGGCTTTGGAACGACGGCGTCGTCGGGCGGGGCATTTGGCCAGACGGCCCAAGGATCTCAGGGCGCGTTTGGTGGGTCATCGTTTGGCCAATCGGCCAACACGCAGACGACTGGCGCATTTGGCCAGAAACCGGCGTTTGGTTCAACAACCTCCAATGGAACAGGATTCGGCACTGCTGGTTCGACATTTGGCTCAGGATTCGGCTCAAATACGACAACCAATACTAATACTGGCTTTGGTAGCAATACTGGAACGGGTGGAGGACTGTTTGGTGGATTAGGATCTACTAATGCGTTTGGACAAAACAATCAATCAGCCGGCACTTTTGGCCAGAACACGAACCAGTCAACGGGTGCATTTGGCCAGAACAACAACCAATCTACCGGAGCTTTTGGTCAGAACAACCAGGCAACTGGTGCTTTTGGCCAGACAACTGGTGCGTTTGGTCAGAATAACCAGTCAACTGTCGCGTTTGGACAAAGCACAAATCAATCATCTTCAGGACTGTTTGGTCAGAACAATACTCAACCTGCTAAAGGGGCGTTTGGCCAGAACAACAACCAATCTTCAGGTTTGTTTGGTCAATCCCAGCCTTCGGCTACTGGGGCATTTGGTACCACAAACACGGCATCAGGTGGATTTGGCCAGACGAGCAACACATCCACAGGTAGCGGGCTGTTTGGTCAAAGCAATCAGGCAGCAGTATCAACAAACCTATTTGGTCAAGCCTCTCAACCTACGACTACTGGCTTTGGTCAGGCAAACAATACATCCACGGGATTCGGTCAGAATCAGACTCAATCCACAGGAAATAATCTATTTGGCCAAAATAACCAGACAAATCAATCGTCAGCTGGGTTATTTGGCCAGAAACCTGCTACTCCATCTCTGTTTGGTGGCACCTCAACTACTCCTGCAGCCCCGTCAACGGGTCTGCTTGGCCAGAACTCTGCTTCCAATACATCGAGTGGAACGGGATCGGGTCTATTCGGTGGTAGCACTACTTTCAATACTGCCAACTCAGGTACAACTACTGGTGGTGGCTTGTTTGGCCAGGGTAGTACGCAACCGGCACCTACTACTACTACGACTACTACTGGTGGCCTATTTGGCTCAAACACACAATCTAATACCTCTACAGGCCTGTTTGGTAACCAGGCAAAGCCCACTTTTGGTGCTACTACAAACACGGCCGCCAGTGGCTTGTTCCCTCAGCAGCAAAATGCAAACCAACTTGGTTCTTCGGTGGCTTCGGCACAGGCTGGTCCTCAGATCACCCCCATGACGCGACCAAGTGATCTCGTTGAGAGCGTGCAGAACGAACTTCAACAGCTTGACGACTACATCACAGGTCAAGGACGAGTTTGCGAAGAGTTGAAGGCTGGACGTGATTCTCACGAAGAGGCTATTGACAGTATACCACGGGATGTCGAGCTGCTAACGCGCAGACTCGCGACTGTTAGTGAGGGCCTCATTCATGATGAGCGGTCTTTGGCGACTATAAAAGAGCAGTCTGACCAGGCAGTGAAGGATGCTGAAGCTTGCATAGTTCTTTTGGGTAATCTTGGTGCGCAAGTCGCCAGTTTGTCTACCTCGTCATACGCTTCTCGACCAATGGCTCGCAAGGGTGACCAGTTGGCTCCTTACTTCAACCGCAAGATTGAAGAGTTCCGTTCTCGCCTTAGCCAGCTAGCCGAGACTATGGTGGAGGTTGAACGTGGCGTCGACTCGGCCGAGCAGGATTCTCTGGAGCCTGGCACTTCCAATGTAGCCAACATGATTGCAGCACTACAGGAAGAGTACCGGTTATTTATGAGTCTCGGTAATCGCGTGGCAGAGATTCATCATGATGTTGGCCGTATCGACAAGGCGATATGAAATTTAGTCATTTTTAGCATATGTACCAATATCAACGCATGCCTAGAAAACTATCTGCAGAGAATCTTCATTAATACTGTGGAATCGTCACTGATACTTTGGAGAATCTTGATACTTCGAAGAATCGTCTTGATACTTTGAAGAATCGTCATTAATACTTTAAAGAATGTTCATTCATAACTTGGAGAATCCTTGATACTTCTACCTAAGTCAATCAAACTTTTTGTGGCGAGTTTTCTCTGCTGCTATGAAGCGACAGACCCTCGAGATCCAGACTGTCCTCTTCGGAACGCAGCTTCTCAAAATACACGTCGGGCGGTGTAAGTGCTCCCAATGTGCGCTTGCTTCTACTAGTGAGAAGCGATAGACCGTATGAGTACGAGGCATTGACCCAGCCAAAACCTTCGGTTGCAACTCCCTTGAACCCAAGTCCCTGGTTACCATACTCAGCATCGACACGATGAGGATCCTGAGGCTGAGTGACATTGTACTTTTCCACCACCACTCCGTTGTAGTCAACAAATGACTTGGTCATCATGAAGAGCCAACGGTAGACAAGTCGTTGAGCTTCCTCGTCATATCCGTAGCGCAGAAGACCTGTCCATGCCAGCATCTGTTGAGGTGCCCATCCAAATGGATAATCCCACTGTCGGTTAGGACGGTTCAATCCCGTCTCACCACGAGACTCAAGCGTTCCCGAAACAAGCCCGCCATACATCTCAAACTTTGGCAGAGCATCTTCAACAAGTCGCAATGCTTGTCGAGTCGAGGCCAGACCAGCCCACATAGGCCAAAACGTAGTTGCCGATTCGTATTGGTGCTGGCAACAAGCCTTGGTATCGTAGTCAAAGTACATGCCTTTCTCCTCGTTCCACATATACTTGTCTATGGTAGCCTTGCGCCAGCGGGCCCGTCGATCCCAAACCGCAGACGTCTCGATTGTACCATCTTCGAGTTCGAATTTATCATTGAACACTTGGCGAATAGCAAATGAAATGTCCGTCTCGTACTTGTACAGCAGACTGTTGAGGTCTATAGTGGCCAAATCCGCACAGATGCCTTCCAGTCGGTACGAGGTATCATGACCTGATTCTCTCACAGCGCGGTCATGCAAAAAGTATTCGTCCAACGTAGGTTCATTAATTTCACCGTCATTGTACTTCTTCTGGAATTCCTCAAACGACAGACGGTACTTTTTGCAAAATGGAAACAAAAGGTGTTCAAAGTGACTGGCCTCAGTCTCGGGAGGAATGCCAAGACCGTCTGGGCGGTATCGTGAGAGTCCTGTGATGGGGTCAAGACGTGGTTCGCATACCCACACGGTGTGGTACTCCTTGATGGCCGCACGGATAGATTCCCGAAGAAACTCAAGCGCATCGTTTGTGTGCTTAATCTTGTCATAGACTCGCAGTGCCATATCGGTGAGGAATGGAGGCTGGGATCGACACAAGTAGTAAGAGCGGTTGGCGTTGAGGATCTTGCCGTAATGTTTGATTTCGTAACAGAAGTTGATAACCATGCCTTTAGCAAGGTCAACTCGGCCATCGACAATGAGGCCTAGCGATTCCATATACGAGTCCCAGCCATAGAGCTCGTTAAAACGGCCTCCTGGAACAACATATGGCACGCCCTCATAAGAGACTTCGTTGGTCTCGGGATCTAGCTTCTTGTTCAATGCTAGTGTCAAGAGGCCAGGTTTTCCATTGATGGATTTCACGTACTCTGCAGTGATATCCTTGGGAAGATACTCAACTTGTAACTCGATTTCCGGGTTTTCGTTGGCTATCTTGGAGTAGAATTCAAACTGTTCCTTGTCCGAGTAAGGCACATAGACGCGTGGGCGCTTGTCGGCCTGTCGTGATTTTGGATCGCGGGCAATGGTTTTGATGGTGTGCGAGTCGATTTGACGGGTCAGCGCCGGCCAAAACTCTTTTGATATGAGACGTCGCAGGCGAGCAACAGGATTCTCAGTGAGACGCAACTCGTCAAGGACGATGCGCTTGCGACCGTACTTCTTGGCAAGGGTCAGTTCCTGTAGCAAGTTGGACAATTGGTAAGTTCCGCGGATCTCGGTTGTATTGTAGCCATTCGAGTTGAAAGTGCCGACCTCGAGGACCTTTGGTCCAGCGTCTTCAACTGTGATCTGGAAGTTGCCGTCGGTGTCTTCGGATTCGAGGAGCCGCTTAAGAGTAGCGTCGACGTCAATAAGAAGTTGGCGCGGGCCGAGCTGCTCATCCTTAGAGCCACGACGGCGAATGGGGCGGTTTGCGGGCGAGCCATGACCGTCAGAAGCGCGGTCAATTGTTGAGAAGGTGCGGGTCCGAGTCAATCGTGAGGCCGTGATCTCCGACTCGGGATCATAATACACGGAGGGAGTTGAATAGGGGTCCATCTCGACCGAGGATTTGCGACGGTGACGCAGGGCCGCCTTGGAAGAGTGCAACGACACATCAGTCGGCGCATTATTTGCGCGGAGCGTCTCATCCACCGAAGTGAGCGGAGCCAGTTTGGTAAATCCAGGAGCCATGCCAAACGAGAAGCCGGGGTAAAAAAATAAGTGATGAGATGAGATAAATGGATAAGTGTACGAGTAAAAAGAGGATGGAGAAAATAAAGTGGTCGAGATTCTCCTTTTATAATTTTTGTCCTGCAGTTTGTTTTGCACCTTTTTGTTGAGTCAAGTAGTTGTTGACACAGATAACAAACGGTAAATGCGGGAACAGGGATGGAGGGGGGTAGTTTTGCAAAGTATAAAGCGGAAGATCGACACAGCGCCAAGCGAAGTTAATCCGACCAGTTGATCTAACGTCAGCAAGGTTTGGCACCAATTGTCGGGAAAGGGAATAACACGAGGGATGTAGAATCAAACAGGTCAATGGGTTATATATAGCTGATCGGGTTGAGTGGAGAGCAGTGATTTGCTGGCCTCAGTATATCGGGCCGACTGGAACCCTTTTCTGTTGGTTGGTTGATGCGAAAAGAGACGCACAAACTCAGTTTAGTGGGCACACGACGAGGGCACGAGCGGTTAAATAAGTCAATTGGCGCAGAATGAATGCAGACAAGTGGATAGGCGGGCATATTTCCAGGTTGTTGGTTAGTTTCTTGGCCTGTGTCTTGGGGTCTCTGTCTTTTCAGCTGTTCTCGTATTAGTGGATTGACGCTCCATACCCCGCTTCCCAGCCCTGGCGATGTCTATAGAGAAGGATAGACATGTGACGAGTAATAACAAAAATGTCCATCTGATGACACAGTATAAATAGAAAAAAAAAAAAATAGCAGCACGATATGAAGTTGAGTTGAATACTTGTATAACTCCATGTCACATGCTGTCTAGAATTAAAAATGCTAAACGGTTCGTTAACTATACATTATGGAAGCATAGAGTTAGAACAATTAAAAGAGAAAAATCGCTGAAATCATATCTATACGTCATATGGTACACATTTTGTATTAAGCTGTTGTTGATATAATCTGTTTTACTGTGTATTGAAAGTGTGGACTTGTCATTCATAGCTCTAGTTCCACTACTAACAATCTAGTGAGGCCCACTTAGTTATAATAGGTAATTACCCCACACAGAGTAAGTGGGGTGAAGGGTGGTACAGGAGGGTAGAGGGGGGGGGTAGAGGCGTGCAAGGTAATGCTGTGAGCTGTAATACCTACTAATGAGTAGCTCCCCCACTAACTATACAACACAAAATACATATCATTACTAGACTATCTTGCTATATTATATATTCATACAATATCCACACAATATTACAGTCTTCTACTACAAAACTTCCTTCCTCGTCGTCTTGTTACCATCCTTACCCCATTGCAGTGGTGATGCAGACGGTCCGCAGTATGATTTGGCATGCAGTAGTCATAACCCTGACTAGTGTCATGTGAGCCGAGAATCCGTGTAACTAGACGTATTAACAGAGACCCAGCAAACACATCACTAGTTGAGTTCAAAACGACCATTGATTCGTCCACTTGATGAGGACACCTGCACTGAAGTCTTTCCGCTTAGATGATACGGTGCGGCGCAGCATGCAGTGCGATAAGATGATAGATATAAATGCATGATAGGGAAGAAGGGGGGAATCTGATACTCCCCAGATCGGAAGAGCACACGA
>JAKTUT010000052.1:0-82134 GCA_030556845.1 Sugiyamaella floridensis | reverse complement strand
GCTTCCGCTTCGAGCTCTTCTATTTCCAGCTTTGCTGCTTCGTCGGCTGCTTCCAATTCTTCTACTTCCTCTTCTGCATCGAGCTCTGCTTCCAGCTCTGCTGCTTCGTCTGCTGCTTCCAGTTCTGCTTCTTCGTCGGCTACTTCCAGCTCTGCGTCGAGCTCTGCTTCGTCTTCGGCTGTATCCAGCTCTGCCGCTTCTTCGACTGCTTCGAATTCTTCAACTTCCAGTTCTGGCGCGTCGTCAAACGTATCCAACTTTTCCGCTCCGATCTCCAGTGCTACTTCGGCTACTTCCAGTGCTTCTACATCTACTTCAGGTTCTTCGAGCTCGGGAGTGTCTTCGACTGCTCCCAACTCCACTGCTTCCGGCCCTGTTACTTCCAGCTCTGCTGCCGCATCGTCCCGTATTTCCTCAGCTATTTCGTCTGGAGTTTCTTCAGGAGTTAGATCAAATTCTAGCGCTCCATCCTCAGCGGCATCATCGAGTGCGTCTTCTGGGGCACCCATTTCTGCTGGTACATCAGGAACTCTATCTGGTATTTCTAGCTCTGGCGTCTCGAGTTCTATCACTGCAGCTTCAGCATCAGGAACTGTCACATCATCTGGTTCAGCAACATCGTCTGCTGGATGTATACATAACAGTAATCTCGCATCTTTTGCAAGCGCATTCATTTCGTTGTCGTCTGACATCGCTGTTGCTCAACAGGCAGTGGATAGCCTCACAGCGACTGGCGACAATGTCGCAATTGTTGCGATTCGCAATGCGGGTGCATCCATTGGTGGTGACCTTCAGAATGCTCTAGCGGTGGCTGGAAAGCTTCCTCTATCGCCTGCGGATGTCGAATGTACGGTTGATACTGTGGTGTCTTCTGTTGAACGAGTAACACCAGAGGTTGTTGCCCTGGTCGAAGATCTTTCCGGCAAGGCAGGACTTCTTCTCAGTTCGCCAGCCGTAGAGCTGTTAAGACGTGACAGTGCTGCGCAGCAGATATCTGGCGATCTTCAGTCACTGTACAGTGAGACAGTGTCGTTGGCCAATGTGTTGCTGCAGGAGTTTAACTGCTCTACCGACGCTATTTTGGAAGCAAGCTTCAGACAAGTTGTCAGTGGTTTGGTATCTGCGATCTCTAATCTCGGAGGACAAGTGCCGTCAGCGTCAGTGTCGGTGCCGATTTCGTGCAGCCTGCCATCGTCAAGTGGAACTGCGATTAAACCGGTGACATCATCGGGTACTGGACAGTCTACGGTGGCTACAAGCAATAGCTTGGCATTGTCTAGTGCAGCAAGCTTGCCGCAGACCAAGAGTGCTGTTGAAACGTCGGGAGCTTCTCCCGTTACTATTGGCTCGACTGTGTATACTACGGAGGTTATAACGACGACAGTTGTTGTTCCCTGCTCGACGGCCAGTGAGGCGAATGGAGGTTCGACTGTATACACTACGGTTGTGACTACGCTCACGTCGACTGTTCCATGTTCAACGATTAGTGTGCAGACGAGCGGTTCTGGAGGTGGATCTACTGGATCGGGTTCCGGCAGTTCTGGTGGTTCTAGTGGATCAGGATCGGGCTCTGAAGCCTCTAGTCCAGGTACCAATGGATCGGGCTCAGGATCTGCAGGATCCAGTGGATCAGGTTCGGAATCGGGCTCAGGTAGTGCTGGTTCTGGTTCTGGTTCAGGTTCAGGTTCAAGTTCAGGTTCAGGTTCAGGTTCAGGTTCAGGTTCAGGTTCAGGTTCAGGTTCAGAATCAGGATCAGGTTCAGGCTCTGGTTCTGGTACTGGCTCTGGCTCCGGCTCCGGCTCTGGCTCTAGCTCAGGCTCAGGCTCAGGCTCTGGTTCAGAGTCAGGCTCTGGCCCAGGCTCTGGCCCAGGCTCTAGCAGCTCTGGCAGCTCTGGAGCCCAGGGATCATCGCCAGAGGGATCGACGCCCGAGTCTGGTGGATCTGAAGGACCATCTTCCGGCTTGCAGCAAACGAGCGGTGCATCGCGCACATTTGTTGCTGGTTTGAGTGCGGCAATAGGATCGGTGATCTTTGTATTGCTAGCCTGAGTGGGCGATTGATAGCAAGAAAGAGTCTTGTATGATTTCTGACAAGCGAGAAAAAATAAGAGCCAATCGGTAGCTCGGTATTACTATGTTTTAATGATGTTTTCGTAATTTGAATTCAAGGTTTTGATATTACGAGCGAGATATCCTTCAAGGCTAATGGTAGGCTTGATATCTCGCTTCGGACGGGGGAGGCAGCCGCCAAGCAGCTAATCAGTGCATCAACAAAGTAAAGGAAACCTGGCGGCGGGTCGGGCCGTGCAGAGACGCAAGATCCTGTGTAAGGGAGCCGGTCGGGGATCCGCGCCGGAAAGACCGAACCCGTCAAGGAGTTGCGGCTTTTCCGCGCGCAGCATCACCAACCTCAGTGGGAGGCATAATGGCCGTTTTGGGCAAGATCCAGGGTTGCGGCTCACGTCAGGGCTGCAAGATGTATGCAATAATGGGAATGGGGTGCTGCGCGCAACCACCACTCAAGTTCTGCAGGGGGGTGGAGAGCAGCAGCACACGGAGAGCCGCTAAACTGTGTGGCGGGGAGGAGACAGCTGTGTCGTTTAGCTACGAGAATGCGAACCGATTGGATGAGCCATAACACGATTTTTTTTGACCTTTTACTCGTCGATCGGTCTCCAAAGCAGGGTCCAACCAAGTTCGGGCAGCTGCAGCAAATAACTTAACATCAAACTTTAACAAAGGACATTGGATCTCCGGACACCACGACAATGGCCATGGGATCGAGCGATGGGTGTGGATCCAAACATCATCACAATGGACTAAACAGTTCCATTCCAAAGCATTCATTGCCGTATACACGTACACGGACACACGTACTAGTGGAAGGGAGGGGCAGGAGGAGGATGAGGGTCTCGACCAATCGTAACTGCCCTTTCCCTCGAGACTCGTGGAATGTTTATACGCGTTTACAACTAGCAAAGCTACGCCTACCCACCACCCACCCACCACCCTCGACCCTCGACCCTCGACCCTTTGACCCCCCCTTTGCTAATCATCTCCCTCATTGCCCCCTTCCTTCGTTCCCGCTTCCCCCCCCCCCCTCTCCGTCCCCCCTCCGTTCCCCTCTACCCCCCACCTCCCCAAAAAAAATAGTCCTCAACAGATCTGCAGTGCAGAATGTGACTAGCTACAGGATTAGGATTTTTTGGAGGTTTTCTCCCTCGACAGCCGTTGATCGCTGGATCGACGAGGTTATTGTGGATCTTCCCCCCACAGATATGTTTCACCCTGACAGGATCTCACAGTTCCATGGTTAATGATCTTATGGACGGCATGCAACTTTTGGTTTCGGTCCCCCCCCCTCCTCTACCCCCACCAACTGGATGCAAATACCCCCTCCGCATCGCTTTTTCACCCTTGTTTCCCCTTGACTGACACTAGTGCACCAACTGTGTCCGCACCGTCCACCGGATTGGTCTACTGGCCCACCACCTGGCGCCGATCAATGCCGCATTTGTGTGATAAGCCTACCGCAATGGCCACATGCCTGCATATGCAAGCCGGACCCGTACAGTTCACGACTGCCAATTGTACGGGACTTTTAGCCCTGTCTGCCAATCAATTGCCGTAGATGGCGCGTGTCGCATCCACACCGGCACTGACGACAGGGCCTAGACACAAACCGAATCTGGCCTAGTGTCGAATTGTTCCGAGACATTTTGGCAACACCACCACCCCCTTCGGCCTGTCACACCTTGTTACGAGTCTAAGTGTTATCTAGACACAATACGAACAAGCGTCCAAAAAAAAATCACAGCATTTTTAAAACCATCTTGGACGTTTGAATGACGGAAAAACTCTTGTCACAGGACCTGTTATCGACGCAGCTTTTTTTGGCCAATCTTCTTCGTCGAGCAAATCTCTCCATTTCCGGTCACAAGCCTGCCACCACACATCCATCCCTACCTTCACCCAACAGAGTAGGACGGCTTACGATCGTCCATAAACTCATAATGCAGTGGGAGGCTCATCAAAGTTGCTTTTGCTTTTGCTTGTCAACTAGCCTCTTGAATTTCTGGCACGCCGTGACTGCTCGAGGCATGTTGCTTAAATACGCGCTTGCCTCGTCTTGCTTGAAATCCAACTAAGCTCTCCATCTCGCCATGGTAAAGTCGTCTTGGAAGCTGTCTTCATCGGCAGTAATTGTGCTGAGCACGGTTTCTGGCGCTCTGGGCCAATCGTCATGGTCCAACTCCTCGAGCGTCGCTTCGACCGCCATATCGTCGACCCCGTTCTTTTTCAATTCCTCTACCCCCGTATTGAGTACTCCTAGTGGTTCCAGTGCCTCGTCAATTTTTTCTTCGAGTGTCTCTTCTGCTGCTTCGTCTGCTGTTTCATCGGGCTCCTCGTCCGTAATTGTTTCTAGCGTTGCGTCGAGCTCCAATTCTACTTCAGGCTCTATTTCTGCTGCACCTTCTTCTGTTTCTTCTGTTTCTTTATCTTCTCCTATTTCCCCCTCTTCCCTTTCTTCTGTTGCCTCTTCTTTCGGTGCATCCAGCAATTCTAGTATCCTGTCGAGTAGTATTGCCGCGTCCGCTGCCTCCAGTGCTGTATCCAGTGCTGCCTTGAGCGCTGCTTCTAGCCTTGCCAACTCTACCAGTGTTGCCTTAAGCACTGCTTCGTCTGCAGCTGTCTCTAGTGCTGTTTCCAGCCTTGCCAGCTCAAGCAGTGTTGCCTCTAGTGCTGCTCCCAGGCTTGCCAACTCTACCAGTGTTGCCTTGAGCAGTGCTACCTCTGCAGCCCCCAGCAGTGCAGCCTCTTCTGTTGCTTCATCAACATCTTCCAACTCTACTAGTGTTGGTTCGAGCGTTGCTTCCTCTGCGGCTACTGCCAGCAGTGCTGCTTCCAGTTTTACAAACTCTAGCAGTGTCGCCTCAAGCATTGCTTCATCTGCCAGTGCCAGCTCTACTGCTTCTTCAGCTGTTTCATCAGTTGCTTCAGTTGCAAATTCTAGCAGCGTTACCTCGAGCATTGCTTCATCTGCCAGTGCCAGCTCTGCTACTTCATCAGTTGCTTCAGTTGCAAACTCTAGCAGCGCTGCCTCGAGCATTGCTTCATCTGCCAGTGCCAGCTCTACTGCTTCTTCAGCTGTTTCATCAGTTGCTTCAGTTGCAAATTCTAGCAGCGTTACCTCGAGCATTGCTTCATCTGCCAGTGCCAGCTCTGCTACTTCATCAGTTGCTTCAGTTGCAAACTCTAGCAGCGCTGCCTCGAGCATTGCTTCATCTGCCAGTGCCAGCTCTACTGCTTCTTCAGCTGTTTCATCAGTTGCTTCAGTTGCAAATTCTAGCAGCGTTGCCTCGAGCATTGCTTTATCTGCCAGTGCCAGCTCTGCTGCTTCATCAGTTGCTTCAGTTGCCAACTCTAGCAGCGCTGCCTCGAGCATTGCTTCATCTGCCGGTGCCAGCTCTGCTGCTACATCAGTTGCTTCAAGTGTTGCTTCAAGTGCTGCTTCAAATGTTGCTTCAAGTGCTGTTTCAAGTGCTGCGTCAAGTGCTTCACGTGCTACTCTAAGTGCTCCTTCCAGTTTCACGAACTCGAGCAGTGTTGTCTCGAGCACTGTGTCGTCTGCAGGTGTCAGCAGTGCTTCTATCGTCTCTTCAGCGGCTTCGTCAGCGGAGTCCTCTGCTGTTTCGTCAATTGTCTCTTCAGCTGCTCCATCTGCCGCGAACTCTAGCAGTGTTACTTCGAGCATTGCTTCGAGCGCTGGCTCTTCGTCTGCAAGTGTCAGCAGTGCTGCTTCTGTTGTATCTTCTACAGCTTCTTCGGCCGGTTCCTCTGCTGCTTCGTCGGCTGTCTCTTCAACTCAGTCATCTGTCGTGAGCGCCGCCTCTTCGTCTGCAGTTTCCAGTGGTACTTCTTCCGGCATCTCTTCGTCCAGCGTTGTTCTCTCTTCAGGTTCGGTTTCGAATTCGTCGTCTGCTGCTTCATCGGCCGCCTCGTCTGCTGCTTCATCGGCCGCCTCGTCTGCCGCTTCATCTGCTGCACCGTCTGCCAGCGCCTCCAGCGCTTCTTCTTCGTCTTCAGGCGTCTCCTCGGCTCCCAGCTCTGTCAGCACCGCTTGCTCCACTGCTGCTGCTGGCTCCGTTGCAGTCCTGGCTGGAGCCGTAGCGCAGCTCAACGGGGATATCGCCGCTGCAATTGCTGCAGTCAATGGACTTTCCAGTGGAGCCGATGGCATCATTGGTATTCTTGACGATTTGGCTGATGTAGATGACGATATTGGTGCTGCTACTAATGCGTTGGTCAACGTTGCCATTGCAATTGCTGGCTTGACTCCAGCACAGGCTTCTTGCGCCGTTGGTGATACTGTCTCATCTATTACAGCAGCCACCGCTAACCTGGTAAATCTATTATTGGACATTGCTGAACATGCACCTTTGTTTGCCGGTATCAGTACTGCCAAGCGTAATGCTGTTCTTGTGCGTGATTCAGGTACCAGTGACATTGCCGCTTCTGTTCAGGATCTCTTTGTCGCAGCTCAGAATCTGCAAGCCAGTGCGACTTCCCTGGTTGCTTCTATCACCGGTTTGCAGAGCAGTAGTGCAGCTGGCGCTGCGCCATCTGCTACAGCAAGTTCTGTTCCGTCAATGGAATGTGGTGCTGTTGCTGCTCTTGGAAGTAGCTTCATGTCGCTTAGCGATGCCTTTGACACCGCGTTTACAGCATTGGGCGCTACTCCTCCTGCAAGCACCGCCGCCCCCATTCCTTCAGTCTCATGCGCTGCTAGCGTAGGCTCCTCGTTCTCGGTCCCTGCATCTGGTACAGCTTCTAGCACTGGTGCTTCCAGTGTTTCTGGATCTTCTACCTTCAGTAACTTCAGTGTATCATCTGGCGGTTCTAGTTCTGCAGCTAGCAGTGCTGGAGCTTTAAGTGTATCTTCCTCGGCCACCGGATCCAACAGTGCCGCTTCTTCTTCGGGCGTCGGCACTGGATCTTCTGGAGCTTCTAGTGTTAGCAACTCCACCGTTTCCAGTGCTTCTGCTTCTAGTGCCGCTCCGAGCAGTGCGGTATCTTCTGTTGTATCTGCATCTGGTACTTCAAGTGTTTCAGGAGGATCCAGCTTCAGCAACTCGACGACTACTGGTGCTTCTAGCGCTACTTCTTCCAGCGTGACCAGTGCTGCCTCTACTTCGAGTGCTTCTACATCCAGCTCTTCTGGTGTTTCAAGTGCCGGCAACTCGACTGCTTCTAGTGCTGTATCTTCGTCTAGTGCTGTCTCATCGTCCGCTGTATCTTCCTCAGCTGTTTCGTCCGGCTTTAGCAACTCTTCTTCTGCTGTCTCGAGCACTGCTTCCTCGAGCACTGTTGCCTCATCATCTGCTGTTTCCAGTGCTACTAGCAACTCATCTTCTACTGCCTCAGCTTCATCGTCAGCTTCATCGTCAGTTGCTTCATCCGGATTTAGCAACTCATCATCTGCCGCCTCGAGCACTGTTGCTTCGTCGTCAGCTGTTTCGTCAGCTGCTTCTAGTGCTGCTAACTCCTCGTCGGCTGCCTCTAGCACTATTGCTTCGTCTTCTGCTATTTCCAGCGCTAGTAACTCGTCTTCAGTCTCGACCTCGTCGTCTACAGCTTCCTCAGCGACTTCTTCCGGCTTCAGCAACTCTTCCTCTGTTGCTTCTAGTACCCCTTCTTCGTCGTCAGTTGTCAGCAACTCTTCGTCTGTTGCCTCGAGCACTGCTGCTTCGTCGTCTGCTGTTTCCAGTGTCAGCAGCTCTTCATCTGTTGCTTCGTCGTCTGCTGCTTCCAGTGCGAGTAACTCTTCGTCTGCTGCTTCAAGTGTCAGCAGCTCTTCGTCTGCTGCTTCAAGTGTCAGCAGCTCTTCGTCTGTTGCCTCGAGCACTGCTTCTTCGTCGTCTGCTGTCTCCAGTGTGAGCAACTCTTCGTCTGTTGCTTCGTCGTTTGTGGTTTCCAGTGCTAGCAACTCTTCGACAGCCTTGGCCTCGTCGTCTGCAGTTTCCTCAGCGACTTCTTCCGGCTTCAGCAACTCTTCGTCGAGCACTATTGCTTCGTCGTCTGCTGTTTCTAGCGCTAGCAACTCGTCGTCTGTCGCCTCCAGCACCGTTGCTTCGTCGTCTGCTATTTCCAGCGCCAGCAACTCGTCTTCAGTACTATCCTCGTCATCTGTGGCAGCTTCTTCTGGCTTTAGCAACTCGTCATCTGTCGCCTCGAGTACTGCTGCTTCGTCGTCTGCTGTTTCCAGTGCTAGCAACTCGTCGTCTGCTGTTTCATCAGCAGCTTCCAGCACTTTCAACTCTTCGTCTGTCGCATCTAGTACTGTTGCTTCGTCATCTGCCGTTTCCAGTGTCAGCAACTCGTCGTCGGCTGTTTCATCAGCAGCTTCCAGCTCTGTCAACTCTTCGTCTGTTGCATCTAGTACTGCTGCTTCGTCGTCTGTGGCTTCTTCTGGCTTCAGCAACTCGTCATCTGTCGCCTCGAGTACTGCTGCTTCGTCATCTGCTGTTTCCAGTGCCAGTAACTCGTCGTCAGCTGTTTCGTCAGCTGTTTCGTCAGCTGCTTCCATTGCTTTCAACTCTTCGTCTATCGCGTCGAGTACTGCTGGTTCGTCATCTGCTATTTCCAGCGCTAGGAACTCTTCGTCTGCCGTCTCCAGCACTGCTGGTTCGTCATCGTCTGCTCTTTCCAGTGTCAGCAACTCTTCGTCTATCGCCTCGAGTACTGCTGTTTCCAGCGCTAGCAACTTGTCGTCTGCCGCCTCCAGAAGTGCTGCTTCGTCGTCGTCTGCTGTTTCCAGTGCTGGTTCCAGCGTCAGCAACTCTTCGTCTGTTGCCTCGAGCACTGCTGCTTCGTCGTCTGCTGTTTCCAGTGTTAGCAACTCTTCGGTTATTGCCTCTTCTTCTGCGACATCTACTGTTGCGTCCTCTTCGGGTGCTTCGAGTGCCGCAAAGTCTACTGTTTCATCTGTTGCTTCTAGTGCTGCTAGCTCGGCTGCTTTTGGATCCTCTGCTGCCTCTAGCAACTCTTCTGCTCCTGCTATGTCTTCGAGCACATCAGCAGCTTCGCTGTCTTCAGTTGCTTCAGTTACTTCTGTTTCGTCAGGTGTTTCGTCAGGTGTTTCGTCGGGTGTTTCGTCAGCTGTATCGTCAGCTGTATTCTCTAACTCTTCGGTTGTTGCCTCGTCGACTGGAGCATCTTCGTCTAGTGCCTCGAGATTGTCATCTTCAGGTATTGTGTCTTCGTCCAGTGCCTCAAGCTCGTCGACCGCTTTTTCATCAGGTGCGTCTTCTTCGGGTATTTCGACTTCTGCAACTTCGAGCTCCACGTCAGCCTCTAGTGTGTCTGCTTCGTCCTCTGCTGCCTGTACCGCTGCCAGTACTGGTCCTGTTTCTCGACTCACTACTGCCATTACGGCCATGGAGACGGACATTGCCGCTGCTGAGACTGCTGTCAACGATTTCACGGCGGCAAGTGGACTTGCTGGTGTTACTGAGATTATCAGCGACATAGACGCTATTCGCGGTGATGTTCTAACTGCTGCTTTGGAGGTGCTCCTAATCCCTGCTGCTCTTGCTTCCCAGCCTCTTGCTGAGGTTGACTGTAGCACTACTATTGTTGTTTCGTCTATTGCTGAAGGAATCGAGGACTTGGCTGGTCTTGTTCTCGATATCGCTGAGAAGGCTCCGCTATTCTTGCTGCTATTGCTTAAGCGTGACGGACTCTTTGCTCGCCAGGATGCTGGCACTTCTGCAGCGCAGATTGCTGCTGCTCTCACGGACCTGTTCAATGCCACCACAACTCTTCAGGATGATATCGCTATTAGTCTCGGATGTGCAGTCGCTGCTGAACTTGCAGGAGTCTTCGCGGATCTGGCCAAAGCGTACAGCACTGCTTTCGCTGCTTTGGATGCCGCTGCTCCCACTTCTTCGGCTACTCTTCCCGCATCATGCGGTACAGTTGCATCCTCTGCCGCTTCCGTCTCGGCTAGTGCTGGTGCCTCGGCTACTGGTGGTGCATCAGCTACTGGCACTGCGTCTGTCACCGGCGGTGCTTCGATCTCTACGACGCCCGTTTCTACTGTTATTGTTGTGGGCTCAGAGACTGTCACTGAAGTCTCCACTGTTGTTGAAACTACGTGTACTCGCTGCAAAGAGACCTCTGGCGCTGCGCCCATTACTATTGGCAGCACTTCCTTCACAACCGTCGTTATCACTACGACAGTTGTTGAGCCATGCTCGACAGTCACCTCGGCAGGTGTTGTTTCGACTGTTTACACTACTGTTGAGAGCACTAAGACCATCACTGTTCCTTGCTCCGCTACTGGAGCTATGGAGACGACCGGCTCTAATCCGGCAGGATCTGCTCCTGGCTCTTCTGGTTCTGGATCTGGATCTGGATCTGGAGCTGCCCCTGGCTCTTCTGGTTCTGGTTCTGAATCTGGATCTGGATCTGGATCTGCTCCTGGCTCTTCTGGTTCTGAATCTGGATCTGGGTCTGGATCTGGTGCTGAGTCGTCTGGTTCAGGATCTGGCTCTGAGTCCTCTGGCTCTGGCTCTGGCTCTGGCTCTGGCTCTGGCTCTGGCTCTGGATCTGGATCTGGCTCTGGATCTGGATCTGGATCTGGATCTGGATCTGAGTCCTCTGGATCTGAGTCCTCTGGCACTGGTTCTGGCTCTGAGTCGTCCGGCTCCGGCTCTGGTTCCGGTGGACTTGAGCAAACTAGTGGCTCGTCGCGCAATAGTGCAACTGTTTTGACTGCTGTTATGATCTCTGCCGCCGTGCTCTTGTTCTGCTGATCTGTTTGATGAATTTGTCCTGTTTGCCTGTTTCTTGTTTCTTTTCACAACGCCTTTTTTTCCTTCTTGGAGAAATCGAAAGACCTCCATTTTTTTGATTTGCTATTAGCAGAATCGCCTCGTTAACTGTTCTTCTTCAATCATTTTGCTTTTCAATACCCCTTAGCAAAGAAATTTGAGTAAATCGATTGTGTACTGTCTCAATATTATACTTTCTAGATAAATATACTTGCTCAGCTTTCAGCTATTTTTTCATAGTACGCTGTTGTTCAGCATTTTCAACGAGCTTTTCGTGAGTTGGCAGTCCCTTTCTGCGTCTGATAGCAACAAGGTATGACAGTGCAATGTTCTCTCTATCTGCCGTTTCTCCAAGCTCTTCAAGCTCCTCTTCGCTGGTCGGAATCCAGAAAGGATCCTGGTCCAGCATTTGGAAACCGTTAAACACAAGCTGAGGGTTGGCGGCACCCGATGTTCGCTTTCGTATCTCTTCTGAGAATCCAAACGCCTCAATTACCGGAATAGAAGATGTAACTGTGAAGAAAGGAGTACCTTCCTTCATCTCCTCATTGATGACCTTGCCTCGTCTACGCGTAACAACGCCATAAACGCGACCCAAAACTTCTGCTGTCGCTTGAATGTCGCAAAGATACGTGGCCAACATCAATCGAGGAGACCACTCGCTGATACCCTGGTGAATAGCCTCTCTCATTGTTGGGATAATGCGTCGTTCACCTCCTGAAGCCTCCTCAGATGTTACATTAACAACAAGACAGCCTATTCCACAGCAGTTCTCGGCACATAGAGGACCCTGTGCCATTGCTAACTGGAATGCAGCTAAAATTCCATTTCCAAAGGTTGAATAAACTCCACCAGAAGACTTGGCTGCGAACAATGGAGCAATCAGATTTCCCTGATCAAACAAGATGTTTGCCCCCACCTTCTTAGGACCAAACGCACTTATCTTGTGTATAGGGTCAGAAACTCTTCTTGCAATGTTTTTGTCTTCAGAGAGATATGTAGCCAATTCTTCCTCGAAGCGCGCTAGCTCATCTTCACTCATGTTTTTTCCGGCATTAGATATCTCCGTATCATCATCTCCTTCCTCGGACGAATGCGCTCTTTCCACTACATTTCGAATGTAGTTTTGGTGAAAATTAATAAATTTGTAAGTCTTCGGATCAAGGGGGAAGACTTGTACAGTAAGAGACAGCCCACCAGATGTTACAGTAATCTCACCACGCGGGCGATCCGCAACGGGTGGCAGCGACTTATCGTCAACAATTGTCTCTCTGAACGGAACAAGTGGCGTCGAATAGTGTATGTCAACCTTTGCGAAGCGCTCCTTCAAGTCTTTAATGCATCGCTCTAGGTGTAATTCGCCCGCTGTAGCAAGGATGTGTTCTCCATTTTCCGCAATGCTCACCTCAACACATGGATCCGAGACATTCAGCAGCTTCAGACCTTTTTCAAGCATTTGCAGCTTTGTTGGGTCTACAGGTTCAACAGCAACGCGAAGAATTGGAGCTGAGATGTTCCTTGTACTTGCTAGGTTTGGAGCACCCTCCAAAACATCGATAAGCGTTCCACTTTTCAGGATTTTACCGTCGAGACCGCCAATTCCAACAATACTTCCAGCTGGTGCTTCTCTAATGGGTAGGAGATCCCTTCCCATCAGAATATAAAGGCCGGAAATGGTAACCTTCGACCAATTGCGTTCCGTGGATTCCGGATTAAAACGAGGTTCCAAAATGTATAGCTCCTGGTTCACTCGAAGAGTGCCACTAAATAGCCTTGCAAAGCCTATAATGACGTCGTCTTCCGCAGCCTTCTGATCGACAGCATGTTCATCGTCATTGATTGATGTTTCTTCAAAGCGGTCAGATATGTCTTCAAATTGGCGGTTATAAGTTTGGGCAACCTGTTGACTTCTCTGCCGAAGTTCACGAAGCTTTTCCTCTCTTGACGATGCCTTTTTCGAATCGTCAGAAGAAGGTAGGTCCCGTTTAGGTATAGATACAACCTTAGAAACGAAAGCAGACACCCTTCCTGCTGCATCGCAGTTCTGCATGGATTTGCGGTAGTCTTCACTGATACTCTGATGGCCCGGTGTGCTCTCAAGGATAGCTGGCATACGCTCAGCTTGAGACGCGAGAGGTGATGGAACCACATCAACAACACTGAGAAGCACCGAACGCGAAATAGGTATCCACTGATTGAATATCAGAGTGAGAAGGCTCCGAGGATCTCTGGATGTAATATCGCGGGGTTGAATCTTCAGATCAAGCGCAGACACGATTTTTGCGATTTTGTCTGTGTCATGCTTGATCAGCGTAGACTGGTATACAGCCCAAATGTTGTCAAGGACCAGCTGTACAAAGAGAGGTTTCAGATTACGACCAGCAATTGCTGGTGAAGAGCCTGGAAGAACCTTTTTGCTTTTCGGATCAAAGTAGAAGTCACCCCAGAGAACCTTGTCCAGAGTTTCACGCTTCATGCCGAGTTTTCGTTGGTAGATAGCAGCGAATTGCGAGATGTTAAAACCCCAGCCGTCAATTGCGCTTCCGAACACGACATTGTTCTTTTCCGGAGCAAAATAGATCTCATCGTCGCTTGCTTCGACATACTCCTCCTTGGCTGCTAGACCTTCTTCGGACTCGAGGTATTCTCTCCATTTCATATCATCCTCCATACGCTGGCCCGCAAAAAAGGATCCCACTACTGCATTGAGTTGTTCGATGAGCTTGGTGATGTGGACGTAGGCTTCAGATGGCGTTAGTTGTAGCTCGGTAATCAAGCGGTCCATCTTGTTGATGACGAGAATCGGCTTAAACTTTTCTAGCCATGACTGACGCAGCACAGTGACGGTCTGAGAACATACACCCTCGACAGCGTCTACGAGGATGACGGCACCATCACAGAGTCGCGAAGCTGTGGATACTTCAGAAGCAAAGTCGATGTGGCCAGGAGAATCAATGAGGTTGACGAGATATTCGCCAACCTCGGGCTTTTGCGGTTGCTCAATTGGTTCCGAGGTTGTTTGTGGTCGCTTGGCTATTCTGAAATAAAGCGAAATGGCACTGGATTCCATTGTAATGCCTCTTGTTTGCTCATCTTCTCGAGAATCAAGGTAGCGGATCTTGCCCTGCATGGACTGTGAAATGATTCCATTGCTGGCGAGAAGACAATCGGATAAAGACGTTTTGCCATGATCAACGTGAGCCAGAATACAGATGTTACGGATCTGTTGTGGCTGGCTTTGAAGCTTCACCAAGTTCTGTGATATCCCCGACATTCGTAGTTGATGTAGTTGGTGAAGTTAGATTTTCCAACTCGACTCAAACCTATTCCAGCCCTGCGTTGATTAGCCATAGCTGCATACGACGGGAACGACAGGGAAACAACGAGGATCCAATCGGAAACATTAAATAGAAAGAAACAATCTAACTTATAAAACATGCAACATCAGTTATTTATATATAAAGAGCCGAAATCTTGTTTGGCCGTATGCATTGCGAGAAATCGCGGGGGTTGAGAGCTCTTCAATAGTGCAGTGGATGCGTAAGAGGGAGAATAGGAAGAGGAATAGAAGAGGAATAGGTAACAGGACATGGTAAGATTACTGGTTAAGTCCAGATTCACATGGTCAGATCACTGGTTGAGTCCATATGTTGAACCATATTCACTCATATTATCGTATTGGAGGTCATCCTCAGGAATCTCCTTGACTTCCCATGCCTGACCGTTGTTACTGACACCAAACTCCATGTCCTCAGTGGTGATCATATCCCAGTACTTGTAAACCATCATGACTGCAAACAAGTTGCACACGGTTGCAAAAAACACACCATCAATGTAATGCTTGACGTGGTGGCAGATAGTGTTGCCAAAAATGTACAGCATGATCTGACCGGCCAGGAAGAAAAAGCCTCCTAGAAGCAGACATCCCACGGACCAAAGGTCATGCAGCACAAGAGAAGCCAACGCCAACTGTGATACAAAGTATACGAGCACAAAAATGGCGTTTAGAATGTACAGAACGACAAACATTCCAGTTGTGTTGGTCGGTGAAAACACCGAGCCGGCCCATCCCTTGAACGAAAGCAGCGAAACAACAAACGTCAGAGCAAAGGCACCGAATGAAATGACTCGCAATGACCACCGTGAAATAAGTGTTCCATCTTCATACAGTTGGAAGCCTAAAAAGCCGTTAATCATAAGACAGCAGCACAGCGCCGACGTCAAGCCCGATTGAATGGCTACAAAGTACGGATACGAGGCTGATCCAGGAGGCGTAACGCCAGCATCAATGACGAGCGACAGAACTGTCAAGCCCATAAATAAGTAGAAAAAGTGTAGAATCTCAAGACGACCAATGGCAGTGTATTTGCCGCGGATGTTGAAGATGATAAGAGACACCACGAGAAGAGCACCAATGTGAATAAATGCGTTGCCGACGTTGAAAATGATGGTATTGGCAAGGTCGATGGTTCGCGCATAGCAACTGGGTACAATACCGTTGGTGAAGAGAGACTTTTGCGCACTACTCACTTCACCGTAAGGGCCGACAAGAGCACATAGTGGCAGGTAAGTTCGCTTACATATAAAGTCAAAGTCACCGAATCCCATGATGATGGACTATTTGTTAGATGTGCGGGAAAGGCGAGGCAAAGGGCGACTTTTTCAGAGTCCTTGAAGACAATTGAATTGGGGAGGAAACGATCAAAATTATGTACTTTTCTATATATAGGATCCCTAGCCCTGAACGCGTGTATGCGCGTCTCTCTTTTTTTCGACAGTGAAATTGTTACAAACCGTTGATTATTTATTATTTTATTCTTTAAGAAGAACAACAATTGTTGAGTAGTTGAATGAATGAAAAAAGAAACAATCTGTCTATATCAACTTTCTCTACTTATACTCAAAAACTTTCCCCCCTTCGATAGTCGTTACCCTAAAGCTGAAGCGCACTAACTATAACGAGGCATGGGTAAGGGGTTTACCCCGGATCTTACGATGGATGAAAGGTCCAGTTTTTTTTGTGGTCAGATTTATTTGAAGTCAGATTGAATTTGAAGTCAGATTGATTTGAAAATGCGCATATCAACTGTAGCACAAGCTGCTAAAGTGACTGTTTGCTTCCCAGGTACGTGTAGACACAGACACATACCGTCTTTTGACTGACTCAGGCCAGGGATTCCAGAAACTAGGCATGTTGAGCCAGTTTTACCGCAAGTTCCCGACTCTTGTTCAGCCTGTTCTGGATGAACTCGACGCATCTGTACAGCTCAAAATGTCCCAGGCACTTATTGACGAGACTCCATCAAAGGTTCTGGATACCGAAACCGTCAATCTCACGTCCAATGCCCAACCTCTGCTACTCACGGCCGGTTTCACCATATTCCGCATCCTCAATGAACTCTACCCAGAGGACGTCACTCATTCGTACAAATACTTTGTTGGTCATTCACTAGGAGAATACACAGCTTGGACTGCTGCTGGAATCCTCCCGTACTACGAGGCCGTACGCGCAGTGCGACACCGTGGGTTTGCCATGGAGGCTGCTACGAAGCGATTCAAAGAGTCCACAGGCATTCAAACGGCAATGACTGTTGTTTTGACAACAAACACCACTTCGGTCGTTCCCGACGGCCTCACTGAACTCATTAGCAACGAAGATAACGTCGATATCGGTAACATCAATTCACCATCACAAACGGTTCTTTCCGGTGACAAGACCGCTATAGCCAGGATCCTCGCTGAGTTCTCCAAAATATCGACTTCGAAAGTAAAAACGCGCGACTTGCCTGTATCAGGACCATTCCACTCTCGAATCATGGCCTCGGCAGAGTCTGATATGGCCGAAGTACTACGTGGTCTTGAACCACATCTTCATTGGCCTCCGCGCGTCTCGGTTCTATCCAACCTTTCGGCTGTTCCGTTCAAAGATCTCGATGACGTCCGTAACAGCGTCATCAAAACGCTTACTGGCTCCGTCAGATGGTCTGAGTGTTTACAATATGCCGTTGATGATGGTTGTGATACCATTGTGTCCCTAGGACCAGGCAGAATTGGCCGCCATATGGACAAACTGCTGTCTTCCAAAGCCACTACTTCATATGTCGACTCTGTTGAAGCTCTATCCAAAAACCCATATTTGTGAATACTCTTTGCATTGGCCTATAACTTCATCAGCTTCTAACATATGGAAAAAACTCCCCCTATTTGTTGGCAGAGAATTGCGCCTTCTTCTCCTTCTTGAACGCTTCTATCTTCTCCTTGAGCTCCGTGTTGGGGATAACATCCTCAATCTTCAGAGGGTTTCGATTGAAAGGATCTTTGGGATCACTCAACAAATGCGATTTGATCGTACCAAGATCAATGGTGACACGCGAGGACGGCAATATCACCGGCTCCTCCATGAGCGTGTACATAAGTGGGTCTAGGAACTCATCGGGTATGTCGCCCAGCTCTAGCTCACCCTGCTCATCCTCTTCACGAACACGCTCGGCAGCATCGCGTATATCAATGAGCGCATTGAGTTCAGCAGGGGTTTTCCGCGTCCATCCCTCAAGAATTCCTCGTGCTCTCTTGAAGTTTTCCGCGTTGTACGACCGTCCATCTCTAGCAATGGCCTTAATAAACGGCTCCTGATCCTTGAGGTTGATGTATACATCGCTTAGCTCGGCGAGGAGCTCACGAGGATTAAACCCGTATTTCTCGGGATTCTGCACCTTGAGCTCACGACACTTGGGTCCAATCAATGCAGCCAAATTATAGTTGAGCATCGCTGCAAATCTGTCTACAATCTCAGGTGTCACAAATGCCTGAGGTACGGCAGATGTGAACAGGTTCAGCAGAGATACAGTTTGGTTCGTCAGCTGCATATACGAACTGGCATGCTTTTCTGCTGCTTCCAACTGACCTCGCTTCTCGCGTACTTGTTCCGACTCGTCTGGCCGCGGAGGAATACCAGCCAATTCCTTTTGCAGCTTGCGGATCTCAACCAACTTTGTGAGAGATTCGTCAAACAGGTAGGTCACATCGTTCAACAACAGCGCAACAAAGCGTACAAAGAACTGAACATCCTCGAGGCTTTCTTTTTCAAGGCGCGCGCGATAGATATTGTTGGACCAAATACACTTGAATATCTGAGAAATATAGTATCGAGTGTTGAACTTGTCGTAAAACTGAGAGCTCGCTCCCGTTTGCTCTACTTCGATATAAAAGTTCATCAACGCATGTAGAAGGTGCTCTTGACACACGGGATCAGTGTCGAAGGCCGTCACAAAGTAGCCCTTCTGGCCATTCTGAAAATCAATGGATCCGTAAAACAGAAGCTCAACTAGCTTGGCCTTCAGGTAGGGGTTCTTAATGTAGCTCGTGTTGCGGAGGAACGCAACACACACAGTGACGAGCTGGCTGTGATCCGAGGCTGCCAAAATCTGTGGGAGGAAGCGTGATGCAAATAGAATCAGAGCCACAGGTGCCTCCACCACATACTCTGGATAGTTCTGGAGGGTACTTGGAGCCTCTGCTGGAAACAGTAGAGAAAGCTTGTGTTCTGAAGAAGGATACGAGTGAGTTGGTTCCGCAGCACGAACCATGACCATGAGTTGAAACACTGCCATATCCATATAATCCCGCTGTGCTATCGGGTCATAAAGGACACATTGGACAGCAAGTTTCACGGCCATAGAGCTATACAGCTCCTCGCGAGCCTTATCCAACGTCCGCTTGAAACCTTCCATCTGTGGGTGGTTGGGCAAGCGGGCAATTTCAGCTTCAAGTCGACCCACATAAGCCTTTAGATCATCCACATGACGTTTTGAGCGGGCATGAGACTGAATTATACCAGTGAGGCCGTAATTGCAGTAGGCCAGTGACAAGAAAAATATATGCGAAATGAAGTTGGGGTCATCATGGTTGTACTCAGCAGATGACTCTGCAGCAGCGTAGAATTCGTTGGATGCTTGGTTGTCTGAAACAAGCTTCGTCTCCTCGCCGATATCAATGAGCTTAGACCGCACAAAGTAGTCAAAGGCAATCTTATTCATCTTGCTGCCAAGCTTATCAACAAATGGAGCGCACAGCTTCAGGATGGCGCCAGTGACATTAAGCATGAATCCATCTGGACTTACGTCGAGCGGATTAGCGATATGGGTTGCCAAACGCTTGTGATTGAGATTGATAATGTCGGCAAAATACTTGAGAAGTGCATTCCGGGACTCTGGAGAAGCACGCACAAGGACATCGCAGACTTCAAATAGTCGCCTTTGAACAACTGTGATCTCGGCGCGGATGCTTGCGGCCTCACGGTCAATCTGCAATTGAGGCATGTTATCGGGCGTAGGAAAGTGACGGCGGCACATATCCTTGCCATCGATTGGCGACACTGCAAAGTAGGGGCCCAAAATTGTTGTGGATTTGATTAGAGCTGGAGGGACGCCTTCAACAATGTTGAACTTTGGCAGCTTGTGGAAGACGCGAGCCACACTTTTGTTTGCCACAAGGTTTTCCAACACAGCAAAGTACACGGTGTAGTCGTACTCGTAAATGCTTCCTAGGCGCTTCAAAGGGTCGGTATTGTTGAGGATGATTAGGTTTGTAAACAGGTAGTCAGAGACTCCTGACATGATGGTGAGGAGTTGGTCGTCAGCAGCCGCTTGATCAAAGAGCGCGTAGAGATAGTCCCATGGAACCATTGCTCGACGCGACTTTGATTTGGAAAGCAGGCGCTCACCCAAGTTGGTAAAGTAGATGCCACCCTCTTCATTTGGATCCGCCGAAGTGGTGATAACACCGTAGTTGATGCAGCTCTTGATAATAGTATCAACAAGGTTCAGCTTATTTTCATACTGTGGGGTTCTGTTTGGTTTCAGCAAACGGCGAGTAGCATAGCACCGTTCCCAACAGGCGGCAAGGTAGTCGAACGGAGACGGTAGACATCTCTGTGTGGCCAGACGATTCCAGAAGATCTCATCCAAGTGATCAATTGTAAAGAAAGGCACATTCACATCGGGCTTGTACTCAGTAGCCATTTCTTCCAGGTACACATACAAGTTCTGCTCGGATGGGTCGAGGGTAACGCGGAGCAGGTCCTGGATGGTCTTGTGCTCCCATTCATCATACGGAACCTCTTCACGGTACCGGGGACCCTCTGGAGGTGGAGTCTCGACCCTGCGAGTATCTGGTTGAGGAGGGTCAGCAGCAGCAGCAGCAGCAGCAGCAGCAGTAGGTGACGGTGGCGGCGGTGGGTTGAACTGAGCCACAGGTTGCTGCTGAGGTTCTGGAGTGGACTCAGCAGTGGCATTCGTTGATTCCAGGGGCCTCTTTGCCCCAGCCAACGAAGTCGTAGAGCCACTGCTAGGCGTAGAAGCGCTGGCAGCAGTCTGGAGGCGCTGTAGGCGCTTACGACGGATCTTAGTTAGCAAAAAGGTTGATATATATGCGTAAAAGTACTCACCTCGTCTGCGTCACTCGACATTGTATCAATTGCCTTGAGGTTCTGATAGGGGAACGTACTGGGCGCTTTTACTAAGGGCCGGAAGGGTGAGGTAGCAGCGGCAGTTGGTGGTGTGGGCGGATACTCAGATAAATGCCATTAACCGCCACGGGTGATCCAGACTGGGGAAACAGAAGTTTCCACCAGCATCAGAGACCTACACTACTGTTGAGCAGTCGCTGCTAAGACCAGTGATTGGCAGTTTGGGGGCATTTTGACTTTGGTCCTGTAGATTAGTCTTGTTTGGTGTACAGGACGACGAGATGACGAGCCAGAAATTGGGGCCTGAACGGCTTCCACAAGAGGCTCTCCTAAGTGGTGTCTCGAAGATAGCTATCCAACCAGATGGCGACAACAATAACAACGAAGATGTTGGAATAACTGCCAACACACCAGAATCAGTACGGACAGACGAAAATGGTGAGGAGATAAACGTGGCCAGTGGTGAGGATATAAATACGCCCAGTGGTGTTGATACGCCTTCGGATGAAGCACTACGATCAGCACTGTTTGATCCAAAGGGCCGAAAGTTTGTACTGCGTACTGAACGCAGTCTTGTTGCGTTTCTGAGAAGCCCTACAATGACGTCGCTTGAGCTTGATCCTATGAACTCGTATTTCCGCCTATTAGCACACAAAATTGCCGACTACTACGGTATAGGCCATGCATCGAGTCCCGATGGGAGTCGAGTCGTTTATTTCCGCACGCTGCTGCCGCCTCGAACAGCTGTGCATCTGTGTGATATCAAGCCTCCTGCTGATTTCATTGGTGAAGTTCAGCGGAGCGTAACACCATTGTCACGACCATCCAGTGCTGCCGGATCTCCAGGTACTGGAGGTGACGAGCCTCGAGCCGTAGATGCTGCTGCAACGCCAAAACGGGTTGTTCTTGCCAAGAGGCCAGCTGCTGCAGTTCTGAAGAAGGCCGAGACCAAGCCTGAGAGCAATGAAGACAGTATAGAGGCGTCAGATAGCAAGCAGACGACATTTTATGACGATACGACCAAATTGCATGGCGGAGGAGACGAAGAGACAAGGTCAGCGGGCGCTGAACGTGTTGCTGGTGCTGGCGCTCGCAAGGGAATGACCTTTGAGGCAAGAGTTGCAGCGTACGAAGAGGCGCGGGCTCGCATATTTAAGGACTTTACCGAAAGTCCAGATAACGAAGTGATGGTCACGGTTGATGGAGGGTCTAGCACCGGATATGACAACAGCTATTGGCGGTATGCGCCTGAAGAAGCTGGGATGAGGAGAGGAGGTCAGAATGCCGATTATCAGAGTGCTCAGTACTCAAATTTTCAGGCTCCAAGTTTTCAGGCTCCAAGTTTTCAGGGTCAAAGCTTTCAAGCTCCAACCTTTCAAGCTCCAAGTTTCCAAGCTCCAAGTTTTCAGCCGACTAATGCTCAAACTTTGACGGGAGAAGCCTATCCAGGAATGTACAGAAAAGCTGGCGGACCAGAGAAACCGAGGCCTGTGTTTCAGTATACAGGCAAGACGTTTACGCCTAGTCGCAAACCCGCAGAGTGAGACTGAATGAGTTGGCAGTCAATTATTTATATATGACGAGTAATGTAAGTCGTCTTGAGGTTAGTAAGGAAGAATGAGCAAGCCTAGACGCAAGAAGGAGATCAGGCTTGGTCTTTTAGAGGCAGTAAAAGGGGTAGTAGGAAGAATGGGCAACACCTAGGCCAAGAAGCCGGTATAAACCTGGTCATTTAGACGCAATAAACATCCTCACAAGTCTAACTAGGTAGTATAAGTTGTTTTGAAGCTGGATAGCAGGGTGGTAAGATGAACCGGCTACCATGAGAAGCCGAGAAGCTGGTCACTTAGTCATAACGTCTTAGGAAGTGGCTCAAAGAAGCATCACGACTCGATCTCAGTCCAGAATACAAGACATGATACTTCCTATAGTATACAGTCATGATACTTCCTACTCTGGTAGTACAGCCCTATTAAGTTCCAGGTACTTTAAAGAATTAATTATATCGTGATTCGTTCGTTTCGTCATTCAAGAAAAAGAGCCATCATAATCAACGGCGCATGATTCCAAGCTTCCAAGTGACCTCGCGATGGGTGACTTTGTCATCGTCCATAAACATAGTATGGCATTGGTAGGCACCACGGGCCATAAGACCGCCAGGAGCCTCACCCTCGGGCAAAGTGACCTCATAGTAGGGGTTTTCCTCAGTGTTCGGTGGATATGAGCCAAGAACGGCATCTGTCTTGGAAAACGTGATTCCTCCACGCTTGGCGACCTGGTAATAACGTAGGCCAGTGACGATTTCATGCTGGACACGGAAACGGAAGGTGATGCGGAACTTTGCACGCTCAACAACAGAGACAGCAGTCGAGGCAAACTTCTTCATTTCTTCAGGGTTCTCGAAATCCAAAATCACCGGATCATGCTTCTCGACAGCCACTTTCATGTGTAGCACAACTAGATGACGTTTATCACCAGGAGCACCGATGGAGTTTGAAGTTCTTGAACCATCGATGTTAAGGCCCAAGGATCGTTTCCAACGAGCCAACGATTCATCCTCTGCGTCCAGCGCAGCGTATTCCTCAATGGCCTTTTTAGGGCGGATGATATATTGAGGTTGAGAAAACTCTTCCTGACGAGCAGTAGTAGCCATGATTCTTGAGACTGGGAATGACGGCAGACCAGGTATTAAGTAGGACAAAAACACAAGTCAACACAAGTACAAGTAACCAAAAAGTTGGCGATAAAACAAGATCTCGGAGAAAATCAAAGGGCGGCACCAGTGGTATTTGTAGTTCCGGGACTAGCGCAATCGACAACGCACTCTGGCTGCAGTAGAGTGCCGAAATTAATGATGGTTTGGGTGATAGATTGCGCGAAGGGATGTCGATCTATTGGAGGACCGAGACGGGTAGGGTAGAAGAGGTAAGTAGGTAAGCCGGTAAAGCAGGATAACCGGCAAGAAGTTAAACAGTAAGAAATTAGAAGTTGGAAGTTAAAAGTTACAAAGGTACCTATCGTTTATACTGGTCAACTGAACTCATCTTCATATGACGCCCCTCTCCTCCCCACACCTCGCTACCACCACCGTATAATCCCTGGACCAAACGGCCGCCCCACCTGCAAGGCAGTCGGTCACTGCCATTTCTGGTTGCGTGCGTTTAAGATCTCGGGACGCTTGTTCATGGGACTTAAGCAAGTAAGACTCAACAATGACACGATCTAGAACTTGAATAACTTTACAACAACTTGACTCGTTAGTTATAGATTTTTTTGGCCTGTTTACTACTTTTTCTTCCGCTCCTTCCTCTGTCTTTGTCCTCGTCTTCTTGCTTTGCATAGTGCAGCGGGTACCCGAGGGTAAACTCAAAAGTCCGGGCCTCTGCTTGACGCGGTAACGGTGCGCCGCTCCAACCCCCTCTGCCACCCCCTCTCCCACCCCTGCGGGTCGGTGGGTCCAGAGCGTTGGTAGGAGCCTCATGCTGCTGTTGTATGTTTTAGTCTAGTTGCATGTGTAGGGGTTTTTTTGACGCGCCATGATCCGCAACCCACCAAGTTCTCATTCGTACCCACCGTAATCAAAACACCTCATAAATAATGATAATAACATTTTAGATAAAGACAAAAAACAAAACCTCTAATACCCGGTCGGACGGAACTCCGCTACGAGCCACCCAACCCTGCGCTTATCGACAGACTCGAGTTAAAGTTTGTGGTACCTGGGTCTGTTGTCTCACAAGTGACGGGACGGGGCCCACTAGCATGGGTCCTAATGCAGTCCCACCAAGCCCCTACTTTGACGCGGCGCGCCATAAAGAGAACATGGCGGGACAGGGCAAACTTGTGCCCACCAACGCGGTGCAACGCAATGTACAGACTGATGCGGACTGACGCGGACTGATGCGGAGCGACACGGAGCGACACGGAGCGACACTGCGCCGAACCTAGTGTGCATCAATCACCTGTTCAATCACCTGTTCAATCACCAGTTCAAGTCGACTTGTAAGGCGGGATAGATTAACAGCTATTACGCCTGCCCCGCCAAGCATGTGAACCCCCACCACTGGAACGCTTCGCCATGCCCCAACATTTCAGCTCACAACTGCGTGGATTTGCATCGTCGTCGACGCATACGGCAGCTGGTTGGCGCCGAGCCCCTCCCACTAGCGGGACCCCCTGCGCAACACCTAGTCGAGCGCGTTGCAGCGGGTCTCGGCTCCGTCGATATGAAACAGGCGGGCGGGTCATTGCAGCAGTCCGCGGTGTAGCAGTGGAAGTGGAAGTGGAAGTGGATAAGTTACACAGTAACACACACACAATACAGTACACAGTGGATCACACTCTTATAGTGGAAGATTACTGTACTTTGTTGTACCGTACCGTACTGTACCGTGCCGTACCCCACCCAATGTATTCTGAGTAACTAATTGCTTGTGCTAATCCTCATATTTCTGTTGAGCCATAACACCTGCTACCCTCTTTGTTACACACTTGAATGACTCAGTCTAGCCCATCAAGTAGCTTGAGCTGCCTATTCTACTCCGTTAAGTCCGGTACTCAGCTAGGCTGGTAGGCGCCGGTAGGCTGTTACTTCACTGCTTCATTACTCACTACTCACTACTCACTACTCACTACTCACTACTCACTAATTCACTGCTTCACAGTTCACTTCTCACTGCTTACTCCTTACTACTTACTACTCACACTTGACTCCTTCACACCTCACACTTGCTTTCGTCGTTCATCTCCACTCCGTTGTATAGGCCCTCACCTGTGGTTTACCCCGCTTGACGCCAGATGCTGCCAGATCGACTCGTCATACCCCGCATTGTGCGCCAAACCTCGCACGCACCTCCCGCTACCGTCTTGACGGATCCCGCAGCAGCAATCGGGATTCCGGACTAAGTTTGTCGATTATCGGCTCGGAATGCGGGTTGACCGAGTTTGACATCATATATGGCCATATTCCGAGTTGTAGTTGTAGTTGCAGTTGTGAGACTGTAAGACGAGTCATTCACTTGTCCATAGAGTCCTGGTTACGCGAGTCATTCTGGGCCCACTAAATGGGCGCTTAACTTGGGGGAATAAGTGCGGGGTTCTTAATTGCGGGGGTCTCAATTGGGCGGTCTCAAGTGAAAGGCTCTTAGGGAGATCTTAACTAGCGAATATTAATTGCAGACTATTAATTGGAGGCTCTTTTGAGTCTAGTATACCCCACTAATGAACCCCTTTCAGACTTCCCCATTAAAGTCTAGTTACTCCTGTCTCCCCCCTAGACTCGTCTCAGGTACCCCTTGAAGTCTCCTACTGCCGGTCCCACTCTCTTAGTAGACTCCAGTAGATTCTAGTGTGGAGTAGTGTGGAGTAGTGTAGACCAGAGTAGACTCCAGTAGACTCCAGTAGACTCCAGTGGACTCGAGTGTAGACGCCAGTGCAGACTCCAGTGTATGGTTAGACCAGTGGACCAGTGTATACTAATTTAGACCACTGGGGACCTGTGTGGACTCGTTTAGACCATTGTGGACCTACGAACCTGTGGACCTGTGAACCTATGAACCTATGGACCTGTAGACATGTAGACATGTGGACCAGTTGATCTAACCGCTAGTCCCCTTACTCGTGTAGATTGACCAGGTCCCTTCCTACCCGGTTACCAGCTTGACCCAACTCATCTCACAGCTGGCGTCCTGTCCTTACACTACAACCGCATCACTAACATCCAGAGTGAAATCTTGCATTTGATTCTCTTCATACCAAAACAGCTCTCCACAAACTGCTTCCTCCTTCCTCGCTCCTCATCACTATATACACTGGACACAATCATATTGTCCATATGAGTTGCTGTCGTCACAAAATACTGTCACCACTAAAGCTGTCATTGCTGTTCATGCCATGGAGGCAATATGATTACTCGACAGTGGAATCAATACCAGCATCAACACCTGCACCAGCACCGCCAAGAGCCGAGCTCAATACAGCAGCAATGGCCTGCGGTGGCTTCAAAATGATCATAGCACGTAGAATCTCCATAACAGGCTCCTTGATGGACTTGTCATAGATGTTGAGTAGATCCACCGGGTTGGGATACACGCTGAGAGCCCGGTAGTAGGCAAGCGCAGCATCCAGATGGGCCGCCTCGCCTCCCCGCAACAGTTCATCAGCACGACCCACCTCGGCAACAAAGAACTCTTCACGCTCCTTAAGACCCTCGGGAAGAGGTGATGACTCGAGCGACTCGTTAAGAGCATTTTCAATCTGGGTGCGACTCTGGCTCTTGGCCTGCTCAGCAGCCTCTTCCTGAACTCGCTTGTGCTGCTTGGCCGACTTGCGCAACTGACGGCGGAATTCCGTCGAGTTCCGGCGTTGGTAGTCAAAGTACACAAGGTACGACACGGCCGATAGGGCCACAAGTGACGTAACAACTAAACCTCGCTGAACCATTGTTGAATAGTGTGTTATGTGTATGTCAGTTTCGTCTAAGATGCTTTTGAGTGAAGCTTACGAAAATATTTCAATCTCAGGGCGAGGGCCTGTTCCGACGGGGTCTTCACCATGACATGTTAATATAACATTGAGTACTATAAGGTCACTATTTCAACTACACTTTCAACTACACTTTCAGCGGTATTCACTTCAACGTTATTCACCTCTACTTTCACAACAGTATCCATACTACCGCACTTGCCAATTCGCTCCACTATAAGCACCCTACTCTTCCTTACTGTACTTCACCCGATTAACCGGTCATCACCCTATAAGCATAGTCAACCCCTTTTATACGCCTTGTCCGCCCTGATTTCACTATGGCACAAACGCCCCATCACCAAAAAAAAAAAAGCTACTATATAGTACCTTTGAACACTCTGGATACTCACCAAATGACTAATATACTAATTTTCTTCTATAAATTGATTCAAACCCCTTGTAAGTATAGTATACAGAGGTAAGAAAGGAGACGGCAGCCACTGTTTTGGGCAACACGCCCTAGCCACATACCCTACAATTTACTTGTCTAATCGCACCTCGTTTCGTCTCTACAATATCCATCTCTCTTATTGCTGCAAAATGGACATTGATCCTGACGTACAAATGGAAGACGCGGTGATTGATACAGGTCACGGTCTTGATGACGAAGAAAATGGCCACATCCACGACTTTGACGACCCGCTCAACCGGTTCCACGATCTTGGCCGTCAGGGCCCGCCTGCTGAACTTCCACAACAGTCACTCAAACAATTGGACTCGTGGATCGAGACTCTACAATCGTGTACTCCTCTGTCTGAGACGGATGTGCAATCCCTGTGTAATATGGTGAGTTGAAAGAAAAAATGGCAGGTGTTGGCTTTGATGTTGACGGCTTTGTTAGCAAAGCAAACCTGTGACGCGGTACCGCTGTCATGAACCACAACAACAAAAACACAACATGAACCATTACTAACTGAACACTAGGCTCGCGATATCCTACAATTCGAACAGAATGTACAGCCTGTTAACGCCCCCGTCACTATCTGTGGAGATGTACACGGCCAGTTCCACGACCTCATGGAGTTGTTCAAAATCGGCGGTCCCTGTCCCGACACAAACTATTTGTTCATGGGCGACTATGTCGACCGTGGTTACTACTCAGTCGAGTCAGTTTCATATCTCGTGGCCATGAAGGTGCGATATCCCAACCGATTGACGATCCTACGTGGAAACCACGAAAGTAGACAAATCACCCAGGTGTATGGATTCTACGACGAATGTTTGCGAAAGTACGGTAACGCAAACGTGTGGAAGATGTACACGGACCTGTTTGACTTCTTTCCCATCACGGCCCTGGTTGAGAACAAGATTTTCTGTTTGCATGGAGGTCTATCGCCCAACATTGAGACTATTGACAACATTCGTGACCTCAATCGATTCCAGGAAGTACCGCACGACGGACCCATGTGCGACTTGTTGTGGTCGGATCCAGACGATCGTGGTTCATGGGGTGTGTCGCCTCGTGGTGCTGGCTTCACCTTTGGTCAGGACATCTCGGAGCAATTCAACCATACAAATGACCTGAGTCTTATATCGCGGGCCCATCAACTCGTCATGGAGGGCTACGGATGGACTCACGAGCAGCAGGTCGTCACCATCTTCTCAGCCCCCAACTACTGCTACCGCTGTGGTAATCAGGCTGCTATCATGGAGGTCGATGAGCAGCTCAACAACAAGTTTCTGCAGTACGATCCATGCCCGCGTCCTGGCGAGCCCTCGGTGTCCCGTAAGATCCCGGACTACTTTCTGTAATGACTTTTATATGCTACATAAGTTTGGACGCTCTATCCAGCGCAATGTCACACATAGCCTTGAGTTAGTATTGTAGGGAATTTGTAGAGTAGCATTGTAAGTAGGATTGGAGATGGTTTGGTTGATTAAGGTATGGAAGATGGAATGGTTATAGGATCGCTGTATCAACCCGTCATCCATTGTCCATATCTTCATTTCACTCATCATATCAAACACCACCAACTTCCTTCCCTCACACTCACATTGAAAGCTTCCTTCTTCTCTGCACTGAGATCTCCACGCGCAATTCGCTCCTCCATGTTCTCCATGATGGCCTGACGACTACGTCCATTGACAAAGACAACATACCGTAGTCCTGGAAATCGTTCTTCATATCGTTTGTTAAGATCAGCAAGCTTCTCCGTCTCCTCTGCTGCTGCTGCTTGGAGACTCGCCTGTTCGGACTGTGAATGGCTCGATAGAGCGCGCGAGGCTCCTAATCGTGGATGTGCTGCTATGATCTTATCAACACGAGGATCATTCTCATTGGTAGCCAGGAACTTGATCAGTTCGGTCCGAATCCTTTCAATCAGTTCTGGATAGCTCTTGTATGTATCAGGCTTTCCTCTAGCAGCCCCTAACACCGTATCTTCAACAACTGCGTTGAGAGTCTCACATCTTTCAAACAGATGGGCAAGAACCTCGTGTTGCTCTGAAGGCTCGAGCTTCAACAAGGTCTCAACACTAGGAAGCTTGTATGACATGATGATAAGTTCGTGATAACTAAAAAAAATCCAAATTAACAATCAGATCAAACGGTAATTCTGAAAAGTTGAATGTGTAAGATGCCAAGTTACCAGACTCCAACAGATCACAGATAACGTCGCGGATAAGCCCGAGACAAGCCGCGCTCCCCACATGGATATTCCTGTTTTCATTGTTTGATTCAAAACGTCTACGATATCAATGAACCGTTCATTCCTGCTACCAATTCAGAAAATAACAATTACGACTTAAGATAATGCTTTATCAGTGTATTGACTATAGTCTACATCAATTACTCGGCAGCTTCGCCAAATCGGTCCACAATGGTCGAAACAAGCTTGTCAAACTCGACCTTGAGCTCCTCCTCACCTCGCGAAGGCTCAAAGAACTTGCACGACGAAACAGAGTGCTTAATGTCCGCGGTAGACTCTGCCAGCTTGTTCCATCCAGCTCCAGAAGCAACTGCCTTTTGGGCCTCTTCATAGTAGGTGATGAAAGCCTTCATCATAGCGTTGGTCTTCCAGATAGGACAGAAGGCATCGTAGGTCGAGTATCCGTTTTGCTGCAGAAAGTCTTCCTTGATGAGCGTCGACACGTCCAAAGTAATCTTGTCCGAGTCGGAAAGAGCACTCTTTCCAACAAGCTGTACAACTTGCTCAAGCTCCTCGGCATTGGAAATAATCTCCTTCATCTTGTCACGCAGACTCGCAAACTCGGGGTAGTTCGAGTCGTAGAATTTGTCCAGCACTGTCGTGTACTTGGAGTATGACAGAGCAGTGTTGATCGACGGGAAATGCTTGCGCTGGGCAAGCTTCTTGTCAAGACCCCAGAACACCTGGGTGATACCAAGAGTCGAGGTAGTGACAGGATCAGAGAAATCTCCTCCAGGAGGTGACACAGCAGCGACAATAGACACAGATCCCTGACGTCCAGGGTTACCAAGAGCAGTAGCCCGGCCAGCACGCTCATAGAACGAGGCAAGCTTGGCTCCCAGGTAAGCAGGGAAACCCTGATCAGCAGGCATCTCTCCAAGACGACCGGAAATCTCACGCAGAGCCTCGGCCCATCGCGACGACGAGTCGGCAATCATGGCAACGTCTTTACCCTGGTCACGGAAGTACTCAGCCAGAGTGATACCCGTGTAGATAGAAGCCTCACGAGCAGCGACAGGCATGTTGGAGGTGTTAGCAACAAGAGTGGTACGCTTCATAATGGGCTCCTTGCGGCCCTCGATCTCTGTAAACAGCTCGGGGAACTCCATGAGTACCTCAGCCATCTCGTTACCACGCTCACCACATCCAACGTAGATAATGACATCCGAGTTGGAGTACTTGGACAGTGACTGGGAGATGACGGTCTTTCCACATCCGAAAGCACCAGGGATACAGGTAGTACCACCCTGGACACAAGGGAACAGAGCATCGAGCACACGTTGACCAGTGAGAAGAGGGTAGTTGGCAGTGAGCTTCTCGCTGACGGGACGAGGCACACGAACGGGCCATGAATGGAACATGGAGTAGTTGTGCTTGATTCCGTCGAATTCAACCTCGATAATGGGCTCAGCAACAGTGTAGGAACCGGCCTCGGCAATGTGAGTAATGGTACCACGAGCCTTGGGGGGGAGCAGGATCTTGTGGTCCGACAGCAGCGAGTTCTCAAAAACGGAACCAAAAATGTCACCACCGGTCAGATGGTCACCAACCTTCAATCCAGCAACAGGCTTGAAGTCGTACTTGACAGTACGGTCAAGAGCAGGCGCATCAACACCACGAGGAATGTAGATAGACTTGGATGATTGCTGAATGGCCTTGAGAGGACGCTGGATACCATCGTAAATAGTCTCCATAAGACCAGGACCCAGCTCCACAGACAGCGGCTTACCGGTACGCAGGACAGGGTCTCCAACAGTGACACCGGCGGTCTCCTCGTAGACCTGGATGGTGGCCTTATCAGCGTCGATTCGAATCACCTCTCCAACGAGATTGTCGTGACCGACCTTCACCAGTTCGTACATGGCACATCCAATCATGTGTTCAGCAACCACGACAGGTCCCGAGACCGAGTAGATGTAACCATAGTCGGATTCCTTGGTGTTGTCGTCGAGCGACAGGCGCTCCAAGACTTTGCGGGCGTTTGCAACAGCTCCAGCCTTTTTGTTAGTAATGGACGGTAGCTGGCACGTGAAATGGCATTGGGGACAACCCCCTGATGTCAATTGCACTCGTAATTGCGCTGGTGAACCGATGGTTCGGCAGCATCTAACCTACCATTTCGACAAGTTGCTCTATGAGTTGGCTGGTTGGTGAAGGAGGCTCTTTGTTAATAACCGAGTTGCCCCTGCCCATGTGCCCTTGCCCTGTGTAAATGCCCTGGCCTTGGTTATGTACTCGAGTCTATAACACTGGAGTTCTACAGCCGGTGAAGAAGTAGACAAATATTCAATTATAAAAAAAGGATGGAAATTCTACAGATATAGATCCTTTGTCTATTGCTATTACTTATTTTTAAATCCGAGAAATGTGTCTATTAAGCTGCACTATCTAGCTATAAAGCCCCTTTACAGGTTACCATGATTCATGAGAGTTATAAGAAACATTTCCTAATCAATAATTATTCCAGATATAATGTTTTATAATAGTTTATACTAATCATATACCTGTAGATTCTATATGGTGCTCATCTATTTGGTTTACTGGATGATGAAGTATAAGGATCTATAGAGCCCTGACAGAGTGTAAGGATGTACCACAATGATATTTGTCTAATTTATTGACCTTAGGCATACTAAACAAGTTTCTATGCTTGATATAACCACTAACATGGAATACTATTACAGAAAAGAGACTTACAGAAGAAGCTGGAAGAAACTGACTGGTATAAGTTGAGCAGATGAACTCGTACGATAAGATAGAGGCAAGGGTTGGTGGTTATATAAGAAAGCTTGACCAGCTGAGATAGGTAGTATTTAACAGCAAATTGGTGGATATGGTAGTTGTTCCATGGTCTTAAAAAGTTTCGACACTTGTCTGCACTTATCTGCATTATTTTAAGTATTTCGTTTGTCATATTATATGGCTAAGTTTATAGTTGTTGTCCAGAGTTGTACTAAGCAGCGCAGCTCGAAGCAGCTAGGAGCAGTTCTAAAATACCGGTAGACCTCATGAAATACATATGGGGTATCAAATATCATTCCTGGGATTCCTCACATCATGTCAATCGAAATTTGGTTGGTATCTAATATCATAAGTGGTTGGGCTCTAGTATCTAAGTGGTTGGTCTCTAGTGTCATAAGAGCTCTAGGATCATATAACTTGGTATCTAGGATCATATAATTGATATCTAGTATCATATAAGTGGTTGGTAGTAGGACCGTCAAGCCTATAATACATCTTGAAAAGGCATCAATAAGTGCAATCAAATGCGCTTGAACTTACTAGGTTAAATGATTCTGTTTCTTTCAGTTGTAAGCTCTCAGTACCTTTCCTGTTTGAAGTTACAGTTGTGCTTCCTACCAAGTCTTTGATGCGGTTCAGTGGACTTTATCAATGAAGATGTTTGATATGATAGCAATCCAGCAAAGTTCAAAAACATAAAGCAGTTACAAAACCGGCTTTGCTGACCAGGCTACATTCCCCACATCCAGATCAAACATGAACCGCATCTTCACTAACCATTTATACGTTCGCTATTATAGCCAACTACTGTAATCATCACCAGGAATATCTACAGTGATTCTACAGTAATCCTAAAGCCCCACAGAAGCCTTTCGGCTCAATCGTACATTCACTTCAGTTCAGTTACATTCATGCAGTGCAGCGATTGCCTGCCTCCATCAAGAAGAGTACATTAAATACATCACTCCAACATCACTTTTTACAGGCCAGTTACGTTACAATGCGCCAACCTAGAGGGCACATTGAGATATTTAGGCCTTGATGGCGTACTTGCGCTGGGGGAAGGCAATAGCCTGCTTGCGGGCCTTGACAGTCTTAAGGCTGGCCTCGTGAGCAGTGAGTCGTCGTCGGATAGCACGAGTCTTCTTAGCACGCAGGTCCTTGGGGACGTACTTCTTGCCCTTGTACAGCTCACGCAGGTGCTGACGCTGGGTCAGGTTGATGACGGTGAGGACACGAGCAATCGAGGTTCGGACATCACCAATACGGTTGCTCTTGACGTTAGACGAGCCAGAGTTCTGGACACGCAGCTTAGCGAGCTCCGTCTTCAGCTCCACGAGCTGGTTCTCAAGCTCGGTCTTGTTCTTCTTGCGCAGCTCAAAGGTCTTGACGGCGGCCATTGTTGATGCAGTTGATGAGGTGTCGGAAGTGTCTAGATGGATGTTTGAAAAATGCGTGGTGCTGGATGGATGCGTATGCGGGTAAACTGAGTGGGTTTCCTAATTAGGTAATATTATTGGGAGGAGTAAAATCTAGGGCTGAGCCCTAAGATATAATGGGTGTGTGTAAGGGTTGGTGTCTGTGTAGGGCAGGGGGGGGGGCCTTGCTATTATAATCTCTATCACTCCAAACAGTTACTAATTAATTCATTCTGATAATTGTCAATTGAAAACACAATTATCACTTGGGTAGAATTTCGTAGTTAATGATTCTCATTTATGATCCTTTTGGTATATATCCAATGGAACAATCAACTGTTATAGTATAACAATATTACCCTATTGACCCTTGATATCATCAAACCATCTTTATGATGGCCTGATGAAAGGGCATTTGTATTCAATAGGTCGCGTGATATCTAGAATACTAACTGATTGATGAACATCTTCTTATAACCAGCCGGTTATCCGGTTATCAAACGCGTAATTGTGTTAGTTGCTTCCACCCCCCTCCGGAGACCCCCCCCCTGCGTCTAGGCCTCGGCAGTCCAGAATATCCGCCAGCGTAAATCAGCGGCGCCACGCGAGCCGGAAAGGGTAAGGGGCCGAGCCCCCAAGCCCCTGCCCACAAACCCGCATATAACGACGACACAATAATAACAGCACAACAAAATCTATTGGCGCCTTTCACGACTTGTAGATAGGTTCTTTTCATTGTTGGATTGACCCGTTGACTAGCACACGACAGTGAACAAGCATTTATCAGGGTGAGTAGAGTCATATGATGGGGGGTTGGAGACGCGGTTGACGACTCGTTTTGCCACCGTTAAGAGGGGGAGTCAGACGAAGAAGAAGAAGGAAGGCGGCGGTTCGCTTTATCTAGGCGGATGTCATGAACAACGGTTTGGCCCGGGGAATTGGCACAACGCGTCTCGCACCCCGCTCATTGTCGGTAATCGTGAACCAAATTTACTAACTTCAAGATGGGATTGTCGATTTCAAAATTGTTGCAGGGCCTGTTTGGCCGCAAGGAGATGCGTATTCTGATGGTGGGTCTTGACGCTGCCGGAAAGACCACCATTCTGTACAAGCTCAAGCTGGGAGAGATTGTTACAACGATTCCTACCATTGGTTTCAACGTTGAGACGGTGGAGTACAAGAACATTTCGTTCACGGTGTGGGATGTTGGTGGACAGGACAAGATTCGTCCTCTGTGGAGACACTACTTCCAGAACACTCAGGGTATCATTTTTGTTGTTGACTCCAACGATCGCGACCGTATGGGAGAGGCTCGTGAGGAGCTTCAGCGCATGCTCAATGAGGACGAGCTTCGTGACGCTTTGCTGTTGGTGTTTGCCAACAAGCAGGATCTGCCCAACGCCATGAACCCCGCCGAAATCACCGAGAAGTTGGGTCTTCACTCGTTGCGCCAACGTGCCTGGTACATTCAGGCCACTTGTGCCACTTCGGGTGATGGTCTGTACGAGGGACTCGAGTGGTTGGCCACCAACATCAAGAAGCGTACTTAAAAGTGCTCTTTTTGTTTTGCTTAGCTGGACGCGTATCTATAGGGTAGGCCGACTGGATGCTAATTTGTCTGGTAGACAGTAGACGTTTGCCTAATATGTAGTGGTCAATGATGTATTACCCCCTCTTATATACCGTGGGTCTGTATTATAGACGCCATTGGATGCTGCAATGGCTTGTCGCGTTGTAACTTTGCTATCTGTCACCTATCAGAATGCGGCAATCTACGGCCGAGATTCCAGTCAATTGATTGGGTTTCTGGTGTAAATTGACCTCATCCAGTCGAAGATCCCTTCAACTCTTGTTGGACTCTGTTTGTGTCCATTAATTGTGTGTTGAGTGCGTATTGCTGTTGTTATTGCTATTGTCTTCATATTGCCCTCTTAAACGAGTCACCAACACAAAAGCCTCGCTGCCGTATACCTGGACTCAGAACAAGGAAGAGCTTTTTTGTACGAGTTAATTGACGTCATAAAGTCCAAAAACTCGGGCCTTGTTCTTATTCGAATAAATTTGGTCTTGTTCAACTCCAATGGCCTCTGTATATTCTACCCACCATGAAGTTGCCGTTTCCCCGCCCGCTCAACTCCGTAACTAACCCGCCAAACCCGCCAAATCCGCACAGCCCCACCACCACCACCAACCGCCAACTTCCCCATATATTCCACCCGCTAACTTAGTTAACGACCTTTCACTTACTACCATTGTACACTCGTACATTAATACTCCAACATGTCAAAATTCGAGGACTGGGAAATTAACAAGTACTGGGAAATCTTCTCGGGTCTCAACCCAGTGGGAGGCTTGTTGTCTGGCGACAAAGTAGCCACCGTTCTTAAGAACTCTCAGCTTGCCGATGGTGACCTGGAGAAGATCTGGGACTTGTCGGATGTTGACGCCGACGGAAACCTCGACTTTGAGGAGTTCTGTATTGCAATGCGACTTATCTTTGATATGATCAATGGCAATTACGCTCAGATCCCCAACGAGCTACCTTCGTGGCTGGTTCCCGCTTCCAAAGCACATCTCGTGGCTGCCAACCAGGCTGTCAAGTTGGGATCTAATGGTACCACTGCAAACGATCTTGGTGACGATGATGACGATGAAGATCTCGGCCTGTCGTCCAACTTCTCCTGGTACATTGCACCTGATGACCGCCAGTCATACACGGCCATTTACCAGGCCAATGCAGACTTCCACGGCATGGTATCCTTTGACTCGCTCACTGAGTTATACTCCACACTACCCAATGTCCCCGAGACAGACGTTCGGTCGGCATGGAACCTCGTCAACCCGCGGTCCGACGAGAAAATCGAAAAGGACCAGTGCATTGTGTTTCTTCACATTCTTAACAACCGGTCAAAGGGCGTACGAGTACCCCGAATGGTCCCTGCATCGCTACGTGCAACCTTTGAGAAGGCCAAGCCTGAGTACTCGCTGAACTCGAAACAGTCTGTTATTAACAAGCCGTCACCGGCGGCCGCTGCTAATAACACTCCGTCGTCCAAGCGCCAGGCGTTTGCCGAATCCTATCTGACACGCCTCGGTGTTTCAAGTAACCGATCAGGCTACTCGACATCGGGAACAGACTTCTCAGCAACTGAAGGAACAGATTGGGAAGAGGTGCGCCTTAAGCGTGAGCTTGCCGACCTCGAGAAGCTTATCAAAGATGCCGAGTCTGCTTCAGACCGTCGCAAGAAGGGACTCGATAACTATGCCTCGTCAAACGCTGCACTTATCCGCCGCGAACTGGAGCAACTACTTGATTACAAGGAGAAGCAACTACAAGCCCTTAAATCCGGTAACCTGGCCAGTGCAGGTGGTAATCGGGATCTCAAGTCAGTCATGGAGGAAGTGGACCTTATTGCCGAACAAGTCAGCAGTTTGCAAGAGCGCAAAGCTGAAAGGGAGGCCGAGTTACGACAACTCAAAGCCCAGCTCGTCTAATGTGTCCCATCATATCATGATTTCGTGGCCCCATTGGCTAAGGTCAATTCGTGTCTAGTTTTTTATCCATGTAGAGTATAATGCCCTCATATGAACATTATCAGTATGAACATTATCAGTATGAACACTATCAATATGAACACTATGAACATTATCAATATGAACAATATCAATATGAACATCATCAATATGCTCAGAAAGCAAATCCAACATTGTTACACCTCACCTAGTAACTCCACCTAAAAATATACCCGTCACTCACCTTGTAACTCCACCTACCAAATCTAAATATACATGCATTGTGCTACCGTCTCGGTATACGCTTCTCGTCTCCTATTACTTCTTCTCCTCCGGCTTTTCCTCGGGCTTGGGAGTCGGAAGCTTGAATGAATCGGGACGGTCATCACGGCCAGGTCCAACAGGCTCCCAAGCTGTCGAACCAGCAGAGAAATTACGGAACGCCTGAGTCAACTCCAAAGGCTCATACACCACGCGCTTCTTCTCCTCGTCGTATCGAACCTCGGTGTATCCAGTGAGCGGGAAATCCTTACGCAGTGGGTATCCCTCGAAACCGTAGTCAGTGAGAATTCGGCGCAAATCAGGATGGCCCTCGAAAAACACTCCAAACATATCGTACGTCTCACGCTCGTACCAGTTGGTACCTTCAAAGATACGCGCAATACTTGGCACTGGCGATTTCTCCGACGCATAAGTCTTGACGCGGATTCGTGAGTTGTGACGAACCGACAACAGGTTGTACACGACCTCAAAACGATTGGCTCGCGATGGGAAGTCCACGGCCGTAACGTCCATGACCGCCTTGAATTGCGACGCAGTATGGTTGCGAAGAAAGTGGAACACGGGGTGAACACCAGTTGGAGCAATAAACAGAGTCAATTCGTCCTTCCACACCGAAAACTGCTGAATGTACTTTGGAAGACACGTCACCAAGTACCGGCCGTACTTGTGGAGATCCTCAACATGCTCAAGGTACTTGTCGGCAGGATTAACAATGTCAGCAGTCAGAGGTTCACTAGGCTTGACGCGGGGAAGAGTTCGAAGGTCGGTGAGGCCTGCAGGCGCCTCCTGCACGGGTATCATGACGCGTGCCGAGGCAGAGAACGCACGAGTACCCATCACAGGGGTCCGCAGAGCAACAGCCCGTAATTGAGCTGGCAATCGAACCATTTTTGTGTGTAGTGGTGGAGACAAATGGTTAGATGAAAAACGTCGATACGTTGATTGGCTCTACCTCACATGCGAATATTCTCATCATTATTACTACATCGGGGGGGTTGTTCAATGTGTGTTCTATTCTGTAACAGTAGACAGGACGTCATCTACCAGTTACACACCCGTTTCCAAAGCTGACGTATATAATTGCAGAAGCCAAGTAAACCAGGTCTATTTCTTAGCTATTAATCAAACAAATATCTCTCTCACTATTGGTCAAAGCGAACTTGATTGTGTACTACAGTACACCTCCTCCCTGGTCACCTGACTTAACCCCTACCCACCGAGATTTGATAATTGCAACCGCCGCTTTGTGGCATTCCACCATCTTATTCTTTCACATCCCTCTGTCAAACTTATCACACAAAAGCCGCCATGGTTCTACCGAATCCACCTGGCGACTCGTTCATCTCCGATGACGAGGAGGAGCTATGCCCTCTGTGTGTCGAGGAATTCGATATCTCGGACAAGAACTTCAAGCCTTGTCCTTGTGGTTACCAGGTGTGTCAGTTTTGTTACAACAATATCCGGCAAAACCCACAACTGAACGGCAAATGCCCAGGCTGTCGTCGACCTTATGATGACGAGTCGGTCGAGTATCGTATGATCAGTACCGAGGAGTGGAAACAGGACCACCAGCGCCAAGCCCGTCGGGAGAAGGAACGTAAGCAGAAGGAGCGGGAGAAGAAGGAAAGCGAGCAGCAGAACCAGCCAGGCTCTAAGAAGCATCTCGCTGGTATGCGCGTAATTCAGAAAAACCTCGTCTATGTTATTGGTTTGAACCCCAGCATCCCTACTGATGAGCTCCACAATACTCTCCGTGGGGATCAGTTCTTTGGCCAGTATGGCAAGATTCAGAAAATTGTCATCAACCGCCGAACCAACGCCAACGGTAATCCAGGCCTAGGTGTCTATGTGACTTTTGCTCGCAAAGAGGATGCCGCTCGTTGTATTGCTGCTGTTGACGGCTCCATCAACGATAACAAGTACCTGCGTGCTGCCTATGGTACCACCAAGTACTGCTCGTCGTACCTAAGGGGACAGCCATGCCCGAACCCCAACTGCATGTTTCTTCATGAGCCCGGTGAAGAAGCCGACTCATATACTCGTCAAGACTTGTCGACTATTCAGCATGCTGCTCGACAGGGTCTTCAACGTCCATCAGGAGGCCGCAATAACAACAACAGCAACGGTAGCGGCCCCGCATCGCGAACAGTATCTTCTGCAGCGCCAGCTTCTGTGCACTCCAATGAACCTGAGCACCAAGAGCAGCCTCCTGCTTTGCCGCCCACCGTTTCATGGGCTCAGAAAGCGACTTCTTCTATGCCACCCAAGCCTACACCCGTCAAAGTCGAGACTCCGGCCCCAGCTCCAGATGTCGTTCCTGCTCACCTTCTTCCTCAGCCTGAGCCTCCATCTGTACCTCAAGCCATCCGTCTAATGGCGGAGACGCTGGAGAACTTGTCGTCCAAAAAGCCTTTCGGGTTTGTCTTTTCCTCCCACCTACTGAAGGAGGAAGAAATCAAGAGCGGAAATCTGCCTTCGTTCTTTGCTTTCTCGGCAAAGGACGTGGTCGTGAAACCTGAGGATTTCACGAATTTTGATCCTACTCACTTTTCCAAGCTCATTGGATCGTTCAAGAACACAGGTGGTCTAGGATCTATGCAGAGAACTGGTTTGGGTGAATCACTAACGCATTTTTCAGCAGAGGCATTCCCCGATGACTCCCACGTTCTACCAGTGATTCCAACCGTAGCTGATGACGACACTGGCGCCCCATCTTTATCGCAATCAACTGAAGCTGTTAAGGCGGCCCCTGTCGCCACGGCCACTCCTCCCCCAGGTCTGTTTGGTTCGGGTGTCCCATTACCGTTACAGTCGAACCAAAACCAGAACAGCCAGGAACTTCTGGCACACCTTATGAATGGAGGAAACCGAGGTGAGCAGTCCTAAAAGTATCCCAAGTTCCACTAGCTAATGCCAGGGTCCACAATAGCTGAAGGTCAGCAAGACGCTCTTTCTGGTGGGTTCTGAGCTTGATTATTCATGTTGTCTGTATACAGGGAGCTGAGCGGCGCGGACTGGGTACTTTACTATAGGCACCTTTTTATTGTAGCTGTGGAGACTCCTTGTATATAAGCACAATAAAACGACTTCGTTCAAATCTAACTTAAGAAGACGACAGCTCATTTTATTATGACGTAGAGGATGACGACTTCACCACCGAATACCCCAATGAGCTGTTGAGTATGATTGACTCGTCTGCTTTCGTGAAAGATGATGATCTCGTAGCGGGGAAACTACGTCCATTGGCCAACAGCCTTCCTAGCATGGATATCCCGCAGCTTTACTCGCTGCCGATGGGTGGCCCATTCTCCATGCCAATAATGCATAGTGGTATGATGCCCTCGTCATTTGGTCCACCGCCGCCGGGGATCTCTAGCAATCCTCTAGGCCCGCCACCCGGGCTTTCCACGCGGCCACCTGGTCTTCGTACACCTCCAAGGTACGCTGCAAGCCCATGTCCGGGTCCTCAGGAACACCTGGAGCTACAGGAGCTTGAAAAGAGACTGGAATCCCAGTTCCGAGACAGCTCTCCGGAACAGGAGGTTGACATTGCAAGCATCGTTGAGAGGAATTCGAGACCTGACCGCAACGCTTCTGCTGGTGAGCTGTTGTCTATCATCAAAAAGGAACCTGCAAATGAAGTTAACCCTGACGGGTTCGGGCTGAAAGCGAGAATCGCAACTGTAGACTTCGACAGTTGCAATCCTCGGACTGCGTCTCCAGTCACTTTACGTGAACTCGGTCTTGATCTTGACATTGACGATAATAGTAAGGATGTTGTGAGTATGCCTTCGCCAACTCCTATCCGAAATGTCGCACCAGCAGTATCTACTCTTAACGCTGCAGAGGAGGCAAAAGTTACACCAACTAGATTGTTGAGATTTACTGAAGCGAAGCCTACCGTCTCACCGCAACCCAAACTAAGCAAACGCCAGGCTAAGAAACTTGAGCAACAGCGACTAAAGGAGCGGCGCTCTATGGCTTTGTTGGAATCTCCCAACATGTCACTACTTCGCGGTGACCTCCCTCGCGAGAAAGAGTCTGTATCGAACGAGGACGAAAGCGAAGATGAAAGTTCCAGGTCTCCAGTGACTAGGAGAGCATCTCTTAAATCTTCTGCTCTGCGGTCGTCGAAATCGTCCTCTGCATTGGCGGGAACCGTCACGACGTCGAAGGCTAAGGCTTCTGATATCTCTGAATCTGTTTCCAAGGAACCTAAACTGTCTGTGTCTGAAAAGCACCGAGGATCACTTCTAGCAACTAAAGCAAAGCAGAAAGCTTTGGATGATGTGCGCGAACCAGTCGAACAATCTACTCTGTCAAAAGACGAAGTTCCTGTTGATGAAGCATCCGTAACTAATTCAGCAGCGAAGTCTCTAGTGCGAGATGCCTCGAACAGAACTAAGGTGGTGCCGAATGCTCCTGCAGCGGTGGCGGTTGATAACCGCGAAAATATCGCCTCTACAACTGAAGCGGTATCTCCTGAGAATGTGTCGATGACATCAGCTAAACGAGATTCAAAATCTCCAGTTGATGTCCAAGAGTTGTTGCCGGACTCAACTAAAACAGCATCGAAAGCTTCTGATGAGACTATGTCGTCGCATCCCGGCTCATCTGATCCGTCTCTTAATGGAGAAAAAGAAGCCGAAAATACTATCTCAAAAGCTGTCGTCGTCAAAGAGCCTCTGTTGGATCCTGAGGTTGCAAACCAGTTTGAACTTCTGAAAGGCTGCTTGGAGGTACTTCATGAAACGAGCCTGTCGCACAGCATTTTTTCATCTAATCCCTACGTGCCGCGAGTCGATCCTGAGCTTCTAGCAGTCGTTGATTTAAGTGAGTTTCGTCTGGCAGACCAGATTGATTTTATTGAGCTGGGTTCAGATGAGGAAACTAGTGATGATGAGCAATCCTACTACGATCACTTCAACTCTGAGCATGACGACGAATGGTCAGGTCCATCGACTGTATCTGACTACGCCAGAGCTCTTGTTAATCGCACTAGCCCTGAGGTGAAACTCAGTGGTGCTGAAGCCAAGGCTCTGGGAGCTCAGTTGTCGCAGCGTGCGCACAATTACAGGATTTCCGGTCGTATCTACAGCGACTGGGAAATGTATCTATCCGGTACCATGTCCGAGGTCATGAGCAGTGCAACTCCAGCGAAGAAGCTACAACCAGCCATGAACAAACTTGGTTCACTTGCAAAGGCTTATGAGTCAATAGTTGGCTAAACCTTGGGGCGGTATTCCCATCATAGCATGGCATAGCATGGTATAGCATAGCATAGCATAGCATAGCATAGCATAGCATAGCATAGCATAGCATAATAAAGCATAGCATCGAATCATCTTTGGATCGCGTGGCGCCAATCTTCGTAGACTGCCGTCGTCATCCTAAGACATCCCGATCAAATACATGCTTTCGGGTTCGTGGTTTATCTTTGGGCACAGGATTCCTGGTGCTGATAACTCCAACGCGTCCATTGACATCGTCAGGTGAGCGAAACATGGACGTTTCACCGAGCTTCTTTTTAAGACCTTTAACAGGTTTCTTATTGAACTGCTGCCATTTGGCCTTACTTTCATCGAGGATTTTCGCTTTCGACGGCTGATTCAAGCCAATTGGATTCTTTGTAATCTTGGAAGGAGCAGGTTTAGCAGGACGTGTATGTTGCTTGAGACGGATCGCTTCTCCTTGCACCGTCTCAATAGTGAATGTCGGCTTCGTTGCCAACCGCACCGTGTACTTTCGATTAACCTCTGATCCCGTGATAGAAGTCACCTTGGCTGGATAGAAGTTACGGTCTCCAGAAACCCACTTTGCAATGACCTCATCACCAACTTTGATATTGGCGAGGCCTGCTTTTGATGGGTCAGGCGAAGGAGCTGGTGATGATCTAGAAGTCTCAATATCTGGCGATAACACTGAGCGATGAGGTTCATGGGGCTGTTGGGGCTGTTGCTGTAGTTTCTGTGGTTGTTCCTGTAACTCGGGCTGTGGGGAGCTCTTACGTTGTGGTTCTTTTGGTGGTTGTGGTTCAACTACACTGACAGACTGACTTAGAAGGCTCACCAAGTTTTGCAGCTCCGCCTTCAGCTCCAGGAGCTCTGCATTCTCAGGATCTTCTGCCAAACCTTCCTCTATAACAGCTAGTTGCTGTTCATACTCCTCCAACTCTTGCTCAGACATATTGTAAAGAGCTAAAGTTGGAATACCAGGAAATCTAACTCAAAGCTTCTAGTACCTTGGTTACCCGGTCTTCACCGGTTCTTGATCAAACTCATAGTCGGTTCATTCAAACAGCCCTAATTAGTCGTAACAACTCTCCACTTTATCTATCTACATACGGTTACGGTCGGCCGTTCGGGGCTTGGCGCGGATAATGTTATCAACACGGAGCAGGAGCTCTGCGGCCTCAGAAGCCGACGAAACAACGGCACGCTTCAGCTTGTAGCTCTCAACGATACCACGTTCACGCATATCAGCAATCTTACCATTGTCAAGGTCAAGACCACTGGTGGTCATACCATTGTAGATTGCCGAACGAAGCTTGGCAACAAGCTCACTCGAATCAAAACCGGCATTGTCAGCCAAAATGGTAGGCAATTGTCGAAGTGCCACAGCAAAGGCCTCCACGGCGAGAGCAGTCTTTCCCTGCTCGTTCTGAGCAGCAGACTCGACGGCCTTGGACATGAGCATCTCTGCACATCCTCCTCCAAGGGTGGTACGAGTCTCGCGAGTAGTTTGTGACAAAACAGATAGCGCATCATGAAGCGAACGTTCTGCTTCCTCGAGAAGTTGCTCTGTTGCGCCACGCAGCACAATGGTACAGGCCTCTCCAGCAGCAACACCCGAGAACTTAACCATGGTGCTCTCTCCAATCATAATCTCCTCGATGGTATCACAGTGTCCAAGCTTGACCAGCTCTGGGTGATCAAAGGTAGAAACAACCTCACCGCCAGTGACACGGGCTAGCTGCTCGACACCAGCAAAGTCGGCATGCTCAATGGTATTGATGTGCGAGTCGGAAAACAGTTGCTCAGGCCAGTTGTAAATGAGTTGACGGTTGACGAAGCAGGTGATGCCATGAGCCTTGATCTTGTCAACCTTGGCCTTCATCTTCTCCTTCTCGGCCTTCTCGAGCTCGGCCAGCTTGCTTGTAGAGTCAACCTTGAACTTGGCTCCAAATATCTTGACCTTATCAGTATCCATAGATGTGTTTGCAATTAGAATCTTGGCATTGGTGATTTTCTTAGGTTGCTTGACACCGAACTTCTTGTCCAGGATGAAGCCCTCGTCGAGGTATGAGTCGCTCAGCTTACCACCGGCCTTCTTGATGATTTGGATGTGGTCAAGGTTCGTAGAGCCCTTGAGGCGCAATACGGCGTCAACAGCGAGATTGGCAAACTTGTCCTTGTCCTGGTTCAGGATTTTGGAGCTGAGTGTTGTCTTTGCAATGGCAACGAGATCCTTTCGGAACAGCTCTGGGTTGTGAGAAGAATCGACAGCAGAACGCTCAAGAGCAGCAAGCGCAGCAGCAGAAGCAACACGGTAACCTTCAATGATAGTCTGGGGGTGAATTTTCTTGTCCACGAGCTTTTCAGCTTCACGCAAAAGTTCAGCAGCGAGAACTGTCACTGACGTAGTACCATCACCAACCTCGTCGTCCTGAACCTGTGAGATGTTGACAAGAACTTTAGCAGCAGGGTTGTTGAATGGAATTGATTTGAGGATCGTAGCTCCGTCATTGGTCACGAGAGACGTGGCTGAGGTTGATGATTGCAACAGCTTGTCCATTCCCTTGGGACCCAAAGTCGACTTGACCAGATCTCCTACGGCAATGGCGCCAACAAAAGCCGACAAACGCGCATTCTCGCCACGCTCTTCGGTAACTTCATCTCCAAAGATCGGAACAGACTGTTGTTAGACGTATTTTGACTAGCAGATCATATCGTTTCTACTTACCATATTACTGGATGGTGAAGGTAATAACTTCGGCAGTTTTCCAACATTATAAAATGCCCAACCCTAACCGGGGGGCCAGGCGCGTTTCGTCGGTTTATCACTATGAAATTACTCTGGCGAACCCTTCACAAGCTTCATGACAGTCCAATTCTATATATATTCAAACCAGATAACTTAGTTGCGATAATTATAATCATATTACTTGTGTATTCCGACAGATAAGTAGAAAAAAAAGGACTCACTGGGACTTTTCACCTCTACTCTAAGCTAGCTCAATATCATCGGCCTGGACAGGCAATGGCTCCACGTTCCATATTGTCTCTGCGTACTCATCAATAGCACGGTCCGAGCTGAAGAAACCCATGTTGGCAACAGCAATGATACACTTGGAAATCCAGGTATCCTTAACACCGAATGCAGCGTCAGCACGAGCCTGAGCCTCGAGATACGAGTCAAAGTCGTCGCTGACAAGGTAGTAATCACCAGCATTGCGGATCGAACCAATGAGATCAGCATAGATGTGAGCATCACCAAACTTGCCCGATTCAACAGCCTTGAAAGCTTCGGCCAGCTTGGGGTTGAGCTGAACTCCACGGTAAGTGTGGTCAAACCGCAGGTCTTCAACAGCCTCGGCAAGGTGTCCAAACATGAACATGTTCTCCTCTCCAACCTCACGGGCGATCTCAATATTGGCACCATCAACAGTACCGATAATAAGACCTCCATTGAGCACAAACTTCATGTTACTAGTTCCGGAAGCCTCAGTACCTGCCGTGGAGATATGTTCCGAGATATCAGACGCAGGTGTGATGATCTCGGCCTTGGACACATTGTAGTCTTCGACAAAAATGACCTGTAGAAGTCCCTTCACATCCTCATCCTTGTTAACAACCTCGGATACGCTGTTGATAAGCTTGATGATAACCTTGGCCATGTAGTAACCAGGGGCACTCTTGCCTCCAAAGATGCTAACACGTGGAGTGACCTTCTTGCGCTCCTCGGGACTCATGGCCTTAATCTGCAGGTAGCGGTAGATAACACCAAAGATGTTCATCTGCTGACGCTTGTACTCGTGAATACGCTTGACCTGGACATCAAACAATGCATCAACATTGACATCATAGCCAGACTGGCTTTTGATGAGCTTGGCTAGACGCTCCTTGTTGTTATGCTTGATCTTGTGCCACTTTTCCTGGAAATCCTTGTCGTGAGCGTACTGCTCAATTCCCTTCAACTGAGTAAGGTCCTTGAGGTAATCGTAACCGCCAAGCTTCTCAGCAATAAGAGCAGCAAGTTGAGGGTTAGCCTGTAGCAGCCAACGACGAGGAGTGATACCGTTGGTGACGTTTGTAAACTTGTCCGAGCCGTAAATCTTAACAAAGTCCTTGAAGATAGTGGTGCGGATGAGCTCCGAGTGCAGTTCAGCAACACCATTAACCTTGTGAGAACCGATGATGGCAAGGTAAGCCATTCGGACCTGCTTAGGCGAGCTTTCCTCAATGATGGACACGCGAGCAAGCAGATCACGGTCCTTGGGGAACTTCTCCTCGACACTCTGAAGGAAGAACAGGTTGATATCGTAGATGATCTCAAGGTGACGGGGCAGCAGACGTCCAAGAACGTCAATGGACCATTTCTCAAGAGCCTCGGGCAGAACCGTGTGGTTAGTGTAGGCAAAGGTCTTGGTCACAATGGACCAGGCCAGATCCCAGTCAAGCTTCTCACGATCAATGAAGATACGCATCAGCTCAACAATAGCCAGCGTGGGGTGGGTGTCGTTAAGCTGGATGGCGACCTGGTCAGAGAACTCGCCCCAGGAACGGCGGGTCTTCTTGAAACGACGGACAATATCACTAAGCGAGGCAGCAACCCAGAAGTATTGCTGCTTCAGACGCAGCTCCTTACCAGAGTAGAAGTTGTCGTTGGGGTAGAGGACAGATGAGATAGTCTCGGCATTAGTCTGCTGGCTGACGGCCTCGCGGTAGTCACCCTCGTTGAACTTGCTAAAGTCAAACTCGACGTGGGGCTCCGAGGACCACAGACGCAGGTTGTTGACGTTCTCGGTCTTGTAACCAGGAATGGGCATATCATGGGCAACGGCACGGACAAAGTCACCACCGACCCAGGCCTTGGTGACGTTGCCGTCGTCATCGGCAGTGCGCTGCACATAACCATAGAACATGACGTCAATGGCGATTTCGCGACGCGAGATCTCCCACGGGTTCGAATAGGTGAGCCAGTAGTCGGGCTGCTCGACCTGGTAACCATCGACAATCTTCTGGGCAAAGATACCGTACTGGTACTGGATTCCGTAACCCCAGGCGGGGTAGTTGGAGGTAGTCAGCGAGTCAATGAAGCAGGCAGCAAGGCGACCAAGACCACCATTACCTAGACCGGCGTCAGGCTCCTTGTCGAGCACGTCCTCCATGCGGAAACCGAACTCGTCGAGTCCCTGTTGCGTGCCCTCACGGAGGCCAGTGTTGAGGAGCGCATTGTCCATGGCACGGCCCATGAGGAACTCAAGAGACAGGTAGTAGACACGCTTTGGGTCCGTCAGAGTGTGTTTCTGCTGAGTGCGGTTCCATTGCACAATGAGACGAGTCTTGATGGCACGAGCAGCAGCCTGATAGGCAGCCAGTTCGTCACAGTTGTACAGAGAGCGACCCAAAGTGATCTCGACATGACGGACAAACTCGGCCTGGAACTCGTCCTTGCCTCTGACTTCTTTGATGGCGAATTCCTTCCACCGCTGGCGGCATTTGAGAGGAATCACCGAGTCGATGAATTTGAGCTCTCTAGGTGAGATACCACTGAGAGCACGACGGTGTCGGAGTTTTTGGCGAGGCGACTCGTCAAACGGGAAGCCCGTGTTGGACGGGAACGAGGCAGCGGGGGAAGTAGGGCCCGACAGGTCGTGAGATTCCATTGTCTGTTGTTAGTCGAAGAACCGGGTGCAAAAAGTTAGTCAATTGGCTGCCTTAGTCATGAGGTTGCTGAGCAAGCTTTTAACTACAATAGCCCCCCCCCCCCTCCCGTACAAGACCGCGACTTCGGGTAATTTGAACCAACTGATTGCAAACAAGCAATGCCATTGTAAATATCCGACCTTGTATACTTGTAAATGGGCTCTATATATCTCCTCCCCAGTATATCTACCACTCCATCATGTACTTACACAGGCAAGAGAAAAAAACGTGTGGACTGATCAAAGGAGAAGCGGGCCTCAATGCTATTTATTGAGTGTGGTCCCGAAACGGCTACCCAATGGGTTGCATCTGCAGTTTGAACAAAGGCATGCACGAGGTGTGCGGTGGGACTTTTAGGCTTGCGGTCATAAAGGGGGTAATGGGGGGTTATCTCAGTAAAACAATGTATATAATGTTACAATTAGTGGTGTATATTAAATGAGACAGATTTTTGGGGACTTTTAGTCGATATTTTCTATGCTAATACGGACCTTTCGGACCCCTCAAGACTCGGAGTGTCCCAACAGAGTTTAAATCTTGTCAGGGCTCTTTGCAGGGTTGCAGAGATTTTCCGTGCAGTGATCAGTGGGGGTGCAATTGGGTAGTGGATGTAGACGTGTAAGAATGACAGTGTAAAGGGTAGGATGAAAATTTTAGTAATTAAGAGGCTATTCAACTTGGTTAATGACGCTATGGAAGTGACAAAAATACAGTTTGGCTGGTAGTTAGTTGAACTAGTCGCTAGACAGTTTATGTACCTTAGGCTATCAAGGGTTTGATATCTACTGAGGTCTCCACCAATTGTGGTCTTCACTTTATATAAAAGGCCAAATCTCTTTTTTCTTTCTCTTTTCTTCTTTCTCTTTTTTCCTTTCTGTTGTATTCTTCTCTCGTCTCTTTCTTCGGTTATCTCTTTTCTGTTGTCTTTTCTCTTCTCTCTATATCCGTTTCCAGTATTCCTCTTTTCCATACTCTGCCTACTTACTATATCCAGACTCTCTATCTCACTGCTCTTATAGCCCGTATCACTCAATCACACTTTATTTATCTCATTTTTACTCTATACACACCTCCATAGCTTGTCTCCCTCCTCTTCCTCTTCTCCCCCCTGACTTCTCCCCACGACTTCCCCCATGATTCTTATATATATATACAAGATCTACAGCCAATATTCCCGTTTAAGTCCCAACAATAGTTTCCTGCCTAATCCGGCTCCTCTCCAGTCAATCTTGCATATTCCATGCATAATCTTGTCAGGGGTAAACGAGAGCCCTAAAATTATATAAACGACCGTTTGCCTATCTTTAACAACTGGTTCCCCACATCTTATACACACACTCACACCGTCTCAATAGCTGTTGCATTGCTTCACTATGGGCCTGTCAAGCTACTACAAAGAACAGGACCCGTCTCTGCTGGCTCAACTCGTGCCTTTCAATACAACTCAAGGCATCCAGCCTGTACCTCTATCGCAGCTGGATTCATACCTACAGGACCAGCTCACTCTGTCTATTATATTTGGTGTCAGAATTGGCACTGCTACTGTTGTCGCTGTAATGCTTATCCTGCTGTCCCGCGGCAGAAAGAATATGGTGTTTGCTCTTAACCTCGCCTCGCTCATCCTCCTCATCATCCACTCTGGCATGTTCCTTGGCTATATCATGGGTCCATTTAACAGCATCACTTCCAGTTTCACTGGCTCTTTGGCTGATGTGTCTGAAATTGACGTATCAACTTCCGTCGCTACAAGTTGTGTACAGCTGCTGCTGATCATCTCGATCCAGGCATCACTTCTGTTCCAAACGAGAACTGTCATGCCGAATCGGTTCCGCAAAGCCTTTACAATCGGGGTATTTGCAATTGCAATTATTCCTACGCTTGTCATTTGGACCTTTTACGTTGTTGTGATCAGCATGGAAACTGTTAATCCTCTGGACTATACGGTTCTCGAGCATCACCAATGGCTTGTCTCGGCCATCTGGCCCATATTTGCGGCCTCGGTCGTCTTCTTCAGCTCCATTTTCTCTATCAAGCTGTTCATGGTTCTTAGAAGTCGCCGTCACATGGGCCTCAAACAGCTGGACGCTACTCAGACTCTTTTCATCATGGCGGTACAAACTATGGTTGTACCATCTATCTTTACAGTCCTCCAGTTTGCCATCCACAGCCACCAGCAGGGTCTTTCTGCTTTCACTCCTCTACTGGTGGTCATCTGTTTGCCAATGTCGGCTATGTGGGCCTCTTTTCAAGACACTGCTCCGCATCTTATGACGCAGAACTTTATTCCCTATGCTTCGCACAATGACAAGAGCTCACTATCAGCTGTCATTGCCGAAAGACCCAAGTACAACCGCACCAGGATAAACCCATCAAACTCGTGGATGGTCAGATAATATAGCATTTGTTCTGCTTATTGTCGTATATGTCCATCCCTTCTATATCTTTGCCTACTAGTTTTTTTGTCCGCCAGTTGTTCCGTTATGACTATTGTAGTCCTTTTCACTGAAATAAAACGCTCTAAATGACCTTCACAAAGTTATAAACTTGGATATACACTTCACTGCTAGAGGATGTATTAGATATTAGACATTAGGCAGTTTACAAAAATGGGAGGGGGCTACGAGGCCACTCTCAGCAAAGATTCAAGCTTATCTTCACCGTAAGCGACCAAAAGCCATGCAAAAAAGAAGTTGAACAGATGATGGATCCAAAACGATCTTTGCATACCAAACACCTGACAATACAATGAGATGTATACCAGCATACCCTGTGTCAACGTTCGTTGAGTTAATTTGGACATCCGAGGTAGCATCTTCTGTGCAAAGATTCGCTCAGCAATCAGAATAACTGGCGTGACAGAAACGAGATTGCTAAACGAATTGAATGGCATCGACCATCGAATACCCAGATTATGCACCCATACAGCCAACGAAGCGACATTCACAGGAATGAGCCAGATGAGAACCATCAATACACTGCATGAGTAGTTGAAGAAATTCGTAACGGTCAAAATGTCAGCCCTCATCTGGGACTGCTCAGCTTGAGACCCTTCCGTCTTCTTCTCATCTGTGCTCTGCTTGTCTGGCTTCGCTAGTATACTGAGGCGCTGAACTTCAGTTTGAATGAGAGAACCAAAAAGGATTAAACTCACAAACAAGAAGGACAGCTGATACGGTATGATAGAAGTGGTCGCGACAAGGATCACGCCAACAAGAAGCCGGTTAATTGCTCCACGACTGGTTGGCTGTGCTGGCCGCACTGGGCTTAAGAAGCCCCACATGAAATCAGCAACGATAGCCAACCTAGACCCAATAGTCACTATCAACATGACCAGACAATAGGTGATGTGACAGAGACCTGTCGCGATTAAAATAAATATAGGCCCAATCATCCAGAGATGATTCTTTTCAAGGCCCAAGAAAAACTGATTGCGGACACTCATCTCAAACGCGCTTGCAGGTCCTTCTCCTGTTGATAGGTCCAACGATGGTTCAAGAACATACAGGAACTTCTCGACAAGACGATTGCTGACAACAGACGGAAGTAGAGCTGCAAGCACCAGTAGCCATGGCAGGTAGTTGCGCACAAACACGAGCAACGCCATGCCAAAACTAATAAACTCGCCAGACGTACTGTACAGATCCAGCTGAATAGCAAATATAAGTGACAGCGCCACCAGTGGCAGAAACGTAAGCGCCATACGGTAATGCAACGCAAGCTTGCCAAGACTACCCCAGATGTCGATCTTGAGAGACAGCTGAAGAGGGCTCGCAGAGTTGATGCCACCCTTGGCATCTGACCAAATCTGCAAGTGAAGGTTGTGGTACTCGTGGTTCTCGCGAACGTTAAACGGCGAGAATGGTGCAACACCATGCAAGTTCAACTTCATTGATGTACCCGGAAGCACATTGAGATAGAATTTAGACTCATATGGGTCTTCCACGTATTGGCGGAAAAATGGCACAAAATATGGGTCTTCCAATAGGTACTCGTCAGATACGGTTAAGGTATATGATAGCAAGCTGCTCCAAACAGACTTGAACGAGACGTCTACCATCACAGGATGGTCTCGAGGAAGGTCCACCTTTGTGCTTCCCAGTATCAGCGACCAGAGATTGCTGCTTACCTCCATTTCGACGTCTCCAGGCTCACGGATGTCCACCACGACGAACCCAGAATGAATCGACGCTTGAGTATTCGTATCAACAATCACAAGTGTATCATAGAATGGGATATCCTCAAGCTTGTAATGCAAAAACGAGGATTGGATAGTATCATGCGGCAGAGGAAGTGCATCGACGGTATCCGGATGTGCCTGGGGTAGCTGAGACACATGAGAGGCTAGATTCTTGCAAACAAGGCGCTTGGCGGAGCCCCTCCTTGAACTGGTCGTGATATCCAGGGACGAGAGTAACGATCCCGCCAGCTCCTGGCGATTCTCTGGGTATCGACAAGCAAGGACATACAGGCCTGTCTCGACATCATTGCCGTGGTATGGCTCGGCCAGGTCCACGTCATTATCAACTGTAGAGTATCGGGTTGGAGCTTGAAGCTTCTCGTTTGTAAGGAGAGACACAACAGTGCCGTTCTTCTTTGACGCGAGCGGTAGCAAATAGACACTTTGGGCTTTGCGAGTTCCCACGTCGGCCCGCATACTGCCGTTCCGGGAGAGAAAGACGTTGGAACCTTGACTGAAAGCCAGCTGTGTATCGGGCTTCCAGTCGCCATCCACGCAGGCACCAGTGCTGATCGATGCATCTCGGCACTGAAGGGGGTTCTCTAGTCCTGTTAGGAAGTGGGACCGGAAAGAAGACATTCGATCGGCAACAGGCCGCGTCATGGTTGGCCATCGGGCATCTACAATGTCTAGCATAGCCGATGCCACGACCTTGCGCAGCTGGTCACACCAGATGACGGCCTGGTGGTCGATTGCTGACCATACCGACGGGATAGTACTGGTGAAGACTGTGAGGCCGTTAGACGGTGGGACAATGGAAGAGATGCTGGCATGATCAGATGGGATCATTTGATCCAGAGAGCCACCAGCTATGGAGACAACAGTGACCTCCGAGAGTGCATTGCGGCCAATCGAATCCTGCGAAAAGGCATAATTCCAGTACCTGTTGACCGACTCGTACAAGCTCACCATATCCGAGTCAAAGGATGCAGGAGGAAGCGTGTGTGGAGCAGCAAAGGTGAGAACCGTGTTCACCGAGCCTTCGCGATAGTTGGGCAGTGTGAACATGGTTCTGGCTACCATTCCACCCATTGAGTGACCAATGAGAATGACCGACCGGGGATCAGGGAAATGGCCAAAAGCACTGGTGCCATGTGAGTGACGTCGCGAGTCATAGAGAGACAGAATGAAGGAGACGGCATCATTAAGGTATTCTGCTTGACTCAGGAGTGTCTGACCATGGAATGCTGTCAGATCCTCGCCAAAGTCGACAGTGAAGAAGTCAAAACCGCGCTTTGGTCCTGGAGGTAGCTGGAGACTTTTACGAGCCATGGCATAGTTGTGGAACTGGTGAGCGGCCTCTGCTGCTAGCGATCGGACCTGACGGTAGCTTCCAGCATTTCCCGGGATAAATATGACAGGAACGCCGTTAAGGGAATTTTCAGGCTCGATGTACTGCTCGCGGTAGAGCGAGATGGAATACTTGGATGCCATTGGCGTCACCGATGAGTTGAACTCGGGGAAGAACCGGTATGATTCGTTCATATATGGTAGACGACAGTTCTTTGTGTCAGGCATCACGAGCACAAATGCTGCCGCACAGAGAGCGATGAAGACCACGGAGACCAGCGATATTAAAAAGGGGATAGTAGCATGGCACACTCGCGGCCGTGCTGGTGATGATGATGATGATGATGATGACGTCGATGGAAAGAGCTGTGTCGGGGGATCCGGGCCATCAGCCGGCGGAGACGCGGGTAAGTTGCGGTCCGGGTTGACGAAGTCGTCGAGAATGCTGGACGCGCGACCAATGGACCATGACAGCAGCGGGAAGTCAGAGTCAGGGGTTGCTGAGTGCACTGGTTTTGGTGGGGTTCTCAACGAGACGTGGTGATTTGCTGGTTCGGATACAGAGGTGAGCCTATCTGGCGGGTCGACGAGTGCAATGACTGGGTCTGGATGGACGGACGCGACAATGTCATCCTCTTGTGAAGTAGATCGAAGGCTTGCGCGGGAGCGGACACGCGGAACAGGCGATTGAGAGCGAGTCTGACGTAGGAAGCTTGTTGAACCTGAAGACGGCAAGTCAGCGTCACAGTCGGCTTCGTTCTGAGTTAGTTGGGTGGCTTTAAAAGTGGCTCTAGCGGTCTGCGGAAGCAGCTTCAGGGGTGACAAAAAAAACATTGTGAGTATCACTTACGTCAACCATTGCAAGAAAAAGGAGACATTCACGATCAATGAGAGTAGATAACACAAGTGGGAGGAGATGGAAAAAGGAGAGGTGGGGAAGATTCGGCGGAGCAGACAGTCACGACAAGTAGTTTCTCGTCAAGAGTGAAAAAGGCGTGGGTTGCTAATAGCAGGGGGTGGTGGCTTGGTTGATATTGAGAACTAGGGAGCGGTGGAGGTTAGTACGGCGAGGATGACGAGACAACAGGGGGCACAGAGCGCGAAGTGAAGCCGTCAAGCCGTCGAGAGGAGAAGGGGGGGAGGGGGGGAGGGGGGGATGAGTGGGGAAGTCACAAGTAGAAAGCAAAAAAAAAAAGCCTATGGCACGTTTGTCCCGTGAGCTGATTGCGGTTGGGTTAGCGACCGTTGGTAATGTCAAGTTACCATTTTTTTGCCAGGGACGAGGCCCAGGGCTAGGGCGGATTCCGATCGGGGGTCCGTGAGAGAATGGAGGCATGGAGCGAGGGGGGGCAGTGAGGAGGCTGAAGCAGTGTAATTGGATGACTGATTAGAGTAGATAGTGCAGCCCTTTGTGTGGCATTGTGTGTGATGGAATTCATTGTGGCCTTTGTGTGATTGTGTGTACTTTGATCCATTGCTTGCCCCAGACAAAGTACCAGATTTGGTGGTGCAGATGCGTGCATTTGCGTCTGCACTACTTGTGTGAGCTACTATTGGCGGAGACCGAGATGAGGGGAAAGGAAGACTGGGAGGTAGTAGTCAATGGGGTGCTGATTAGGCGGATTTAGACTGTAATTAGAGATAAAGACTGAACTTAGAGGACTTAGAGGACTTAGAGGACTTTGACTATGTGGCTCTTCGTACGATATGGGGTTCGTTTGCTGCCCAAGCAACTGTACCACGGCGGGGTGGTGGGGTTTGCTACACGAATCTGGTTTAGTGTTGCACGTTGCTGCGTGCTTTAGTACACAGCCCCGGTGAGGCCAGGCGAAGTGGAACAAGACAAGTTAGTAAGGGGCGAAGTGATATAATAAGAGACTGAGGGGGGTGTTAATTATAGTCGGGGCGCAGAGCAAGATGTAAAATGGAGGGAAGCTTGGCTAGGATTGGTTATACAGTAATTATAAGGGGTGTATATGTAACCCAGGGTATGCAAGGGTTCAAGTAGACGAGGTTAAGTTACAAGTTGACCGATGATACTATATAAACCACAGTACAACCAATAGTGCAACCTAAAGCACTTTGCGGTTATTGATGGCATTATACTACTTACTTGGCTGTATACTAATGAGTAACCTATAGATTAAGCATGATAAGCTGTAAGTAACACCAGCATAAATGTCTAGTTATAACTACACGGGGCAACTGTTGAAAGGGTGCCGTACTGTTTAGAGGGAGACAGCTTAAAGGGAGACTGTTTAAAGGGAGACTGTTTAAAGGGAGACTTTTTTTTGAGGGTAGACTGTGAAGGTTCGAACTGGTACAGAATCCTTGTTCACTGGTGCAGAATCCTTGTTAAGCGGTACAGAATTCTTGTCAAGTGGATTATGAATGGTTGAGCCAAAACAGTTTAGTGACGAAACTATAGTGTATATCTATAAAGTGGCAGGAAAGTAGGCAACCAACACTCAAATAGTAGATAAACTCGAGGTCCAAAGTAGTGAGTAACAGGTAGACTTGACTATGCAATGGGAGTTACTTACTAGCATTTACTTCTGCAATTGATTAATTGGAATCAGCCTGATAATTCTGGTTCGTCACTGCTACAGGCACTAAGGACGTTCTGTTTAAACGCATCAGCAGCTTTGTATTAACTAGTTGACTACTCTACCATAGGTTAACGACTGCTTGCCCCGTACAGCTTACCCCGTACTGCCTACCCCGTACTGCTTACCCCGTCCTGCTTACCCCCTGCTCCCATCCACCAACAACCAACACCATCAATCTATTACCGTTAGCCTGAATAAAACCTATTAGAGCCTGTACGTGATTTATACTGGATCAGCCGAGGAATACCCCTACACGGCTTATAACGTGAACATTGCCCTGATGTTCAGGCCCACTAAGTAGTTACATGTCTCATTGTAGAGTAACCAAATAACAGTGTAACTTAAAGGCATAAATGAACTATACTACACAAGAATTTCTGGTGCTAGAGCCTAGTAGTACACGAGCCTCGACCCACTGGAGACTACCGACATCCATTATAATAATAGCAATGGGTATAAAGGGTCTCTTCAACGTTTCATATAAGGTTGATGATGAAACAGAGTCGACGCAACACAGGGCACGGGCCATATTGGCGACGGAAAATGACCCCAACGCCGCGACAAGGGCTACTACCAACTGATTGGCTAAACCCAACCGTCTACTACCCGTGTCACTCTTCAACCTCGACGTGTCGGGTACGTACACGACGCGGCCAAACTGCGCTCGGACCAAGCACCCCTGGATTCCTGCAATTAAGGGGTGCAGTAACTGTGCGTCATCTACTGCAGCCGGATCCTTCGAGATAGGCAGGAATGCAAGCTGTGCCTAGCCGGGGGGCGTGTAGGAGGTTGGATGGAGTGAGTAGAGGGAGTTGTAATGATAAGAGATGTCAGTAAAATGGTCCAAGAAAGGTCATGGACGCAATAGAATTGGAGTTCCCATTCATACAATAGGAGTCTTTAATACTAACAGAACCCCTTCTAGGACTAGTAGACAGTACCTAGACTAGTCCCAAGTAGAGTCGGCGGCAGATTGCTTCAATAACAGGGCACTTGCCCGAAAAACAACCACGACTCTCCACACGATCGCATAGTACGTCGATACGCGGCACAGTACATCGATTCATCTGATTGACTCGTCAGTTTGACTCAGCTGGACTGATCTACCTGATTCACCTACACTTGATTCACCCACACTGTAGAGAGCTCGCCACTTACAGCTACGCCTGATTCACCTACAATTGACTCGTCACCTACACTCCACTTGATTTAGCTACACCCCACTTGACTCGTCACTCACACTTGAATTGACTCGTCAATTTATATACGCATGTCTAACACATACTTCCCAATCCATCCACTCACCTGTTACTACCCATCTAACTTCCGCTCCTGCCCTTTACACCCGCTATTAAGCCCTTGCACCGGCCATTACCCTACAACCTCTTGTACGCCTACAGACAACCTCTTTTACGCCCTTACAACCCCCTTGCTTCGTATCTCCCTCTACTTCCCTCCCAATCTCAGTGTCTTCACGATCCCCCAATGCAGTAACACAAATTACTCCTTGCTTCATCCGTCGCCCAATGCAGTAATTCGGGTGCAGCTACCTGCAGATCTGGAATTTAAAGTTACCCCTGGCAAGTACCAAAAGTAACAACTGTGCAACATGAACACCCCCTTAAATTTCTATCCCGCGCGTTTGGACGGCTCTTACAATGACACCCCGCCCCACGTCCCGTTTGTTTTTCGTGCCGACCCTTTGTCAAACATATATCTTGGTTCGCGCTCTCTTTTTTTTTACTGCTTCGTGACTTGTTGTGTTGTACTCTGTGTTATTCTTGCCCGTTGAACCCATTGGTTTGGCTTCGCTCTTTTCTTGTTACCTTCTTTCAGATCTCAACCTTGTCTGTCGCTGACTTGTCATTTTTTTCTTCCTTTCTTAGAGTCTTCCAGGTCTTATCTGTCGACACACTTTGTTTTACATCTGCTTTAGTTCTGTTTCATTTCGTTGACTCCCCCATCTTGCCTCTACTTCTTTGAGTCCATTACACTTTGTCTCTTCTTTTTTCCGTTCTTCACAAACCTTCCTCTCTTCACCTCACAAAAAAATGGCTTCGGTACTGGCGCTCGCCTCGATATGGCTGGCTACTGCCAATGCCGCGCCATCGCTGAGTTATCCATTCAACAACCAGTTGCCGCCTGTCGCCCGTTACGGCCAGCAGTACAGTTATCAACTTCCAAGCGACACGTTCGTGCCAGCAGCTGGTCCTCCGGGAGGTGTCAACTATACAATTGCCAACCAACCTCAATGGCTACAGTTTGACTCTTCTTCACGCGTTTTGTCCGGCACTCCACCTCAGTCTGACTCGTCAGCTGGTGACAACACTGTGCAATTCGTGCTAGTAGCCGAAGATGCCTCGGGATCTGCCAACGAGACGTGTCAACTACAAATCTCTGCTGCCACTGAACCACAATTGTCTGTATCTGCCGCCTCGTCTGCTCTCGCTAGTGCAGGCCCCGCAGCAAGCGACAACTCTGTCGTTCTCCAGCCTAATGCTCCGTTCTCGGTGCAATTCCCCAACACATTGTTTGCTTCCAACGACGGACGAAAGCAGATTGGCTACTTTGCCCTCTCAGATGACCACTCGCCATTACCCATTTGGCTGAATTTCGACGACTCGTCGTTGACGCTGTCGGGTACTGCACCCTCCATCAACTCACAAATCGCTCCCGAGCAGATGTTCGGCATTGCGCTCATCATGTCCGACTATCAGGGCTTTGCTTCCGCCCAGTTTGACTTCCACCTACTTGTTGGTGCTCATCAGCTGTCCATCAACTTCTCGCAGCCTCAGACTGTCAATACAACCGTTGGCAAGTCGTTCCAGTACGAAGTGCCACTGACGGAGATTGTCCTTGACAACAAACCACTACAGGTTGCCAATGTGTCGTCTATCTCCATCAATAATACCGACTCCAACGACTGGTTATCGCTGGACTCTAACTCTGGCATCATCTCGGGAACCCCACCCAAGAACGCTTCAGACAAGGATCTCAACTTGCAGGTGGTTGTCAACGACATGTTCCAAGACACTGTTTCATACAACCTTGCCATCTCGGTACAGTCGCAAAATGAGAGTCTGTTCACATCGAGCTCGCTGAACCCAGCAAACTCAACTCTTGGCGAGTGGTTCCAGTACTCGTTGCAGCCCTTCCTTGTTGACAAGAATGCCAATGTATCGGCTGTCTCGAACCCAGAGGAGTCGTGGCTCAAGTTCCACCAACAGAACAACACTCTCAACGGAATGGTGCCCAACTCATTCAACCACACGACTGTCACTTTCTCAGCCACTGACGGCTCTGTCACCGAGGAGTCGACTCTATTCATCAACGGCGTACGCAAGGCAGCCAAGCATAAGCCCAGTTCTATTTCGTCGTCGACTGCTTCGGCTACTTCTGCGACTGCTTCAGCGACCTCGTCGGCCCCTGTGGCTGCATCTCCTATCAAGAAGGTCTCTAACAAGACGATTGCCATCCTGTGCGGAGTCCTCATCCCTTGCTGCATCATCATCTTTGCAGCCATCCTGTGGTGCTGCACTCGTCGCAAGCGCTCGTACATGTCGAGCCCGGGCCCAACTTCTCCAGCGTCTGGCAAGAGCATCCAGATCTCGGCACCCATTCTGCGTGATGACCCCGAGAAGATGGACCCAGCTATGTACCCGTCTGAGTCTATTGGTTCGGGTACTACTGCCCACAACACCATTTACCAGACACCCGACACTGCCGAGGAGAAGGTGCCCAAACCTGACATGCCACCGTTTGCACCTAATGAATGGGAAGACTCGCCTCAGCGCGCATCGACGTTCAATTTCCTGCGTCTAGACGGTGGTATTGATGACGATTACGACCATAATGCTGCTGGTGATACATCTGACCACACTCTTAACAGTGACCAAGGTATTGCCGTTGGCCGTGCTATTACAGCACCCGAGCCTGTGGCTCTTCCTCCTAGCTCGGGCTTCACTCAGCCCTCATCAGAGCAGCTTGCTGCCGAAGAGGCCGACACAGTTCCTGCTGGTAGACCGCGCAACTCGTGGCGCCAAACCACTGGATCCGACAAGCGCTGGCAAGAGCACCAGTCGCTTGGCTCACTGGCTACTATTTCTACAGACGAGCTGCTGACTCTGCGTCTTGTTGACCGCGACAGCTATGCCAGCAGCAGAGAGCGCGACTCGTACATGGACCCTACCAAGTCAACCATTCTGACGCCCCGTCACTCAGTCATGCCAAGTGATGGTTCGTCGGCTATTCTCAAACCCGTTGGATCGCATTCATCGACGGTCCAGAGCCACAGTGTCAGCAGTTCGGTTTCAAACCCATCTCCGCCACGTCAGGCCGGTATTCCTCCTGTCCCCAGCCTTCAATCGCTACAGGAAGAACCTTCGGCTACCAACGGTCATCCCTTCTACCAGGTTGATCCCGGTTCGATGAGTAACACCGACTATCGCACAGCTTCGTCTGGAGAGTCGGAGGGCAGCGCTGACGAGCTCGACTACAGTGTTCGCTACGACGATGGCCACCTCAGCTCGGGCAGTGATGTCATTCGTCCGTACCGCAACTCTCGTGGAGAACTTACATGGAACCAGGTTCCTCGCGAATCGGCCAATTTTGACTCTACTGATGATAGTGATGCAGCTGACGATGAGAATGATGATCCCAACCAGACGCCGCGACGTCAGAGTGTTGTTCGTCGTGACAGCCGTCGCGAGACAGGCCGACTCGTCAACCAGGACGGCCAGCCAGGCATGTCGGTAGGAGACAGCTACTCAGCCGAGCTCGCGTTTCTTTGAAACACTAATGACCCCCCCTTAATGATCTGTACTTTTATCTAATTTAATCTGACCTCTTAAATAGTTGATAGTAACTGTAAAGAAAAATACAAGTCTTCAGCTTAGTTCGGTTAACTACTTACATGGTCGGTACCGCTCTTTAAGGAGAGAGGAGTCTCCTACGCGACTTACCCGCAAGTCGCGGTTGATGGGGATCCCGATAGCTAAACCTCCAACGTGGCTTACGTCTCCGTCGCTAATGAGCAACTCGAGTCAATGAAGATATCTCATTTCTCTCGATGGCTGGGCCCAGTAGTCGGAGTGCTACTGGCGTCATTGCCTCATGTTTTGGCCGACAGCCCTAGTGCTTCTGACTACTATATAAGGGACCTTCCGGGCCTAGACAAGTCATTGGTAGACTTTCCAAGGATGCACTCGGGGTAAGCAGAAAATGCCGTCATTTACAAGAGCTCGTTGTCTAACACTAGCCAAATTACTATCAAGCCCGACGTTCATGGAAGTATCTTCTTCTGGCATGTAGCGAACGAGTTTGTACTTGCAAAGCAGAAGACAGTAAGTTCCAGCTTTTAACCGCTTGGAAATGAAACAACCAACTAACCGGAACAGGTCATTTGGTTCAATGGTGGCCCTGGATGCTCGTCTCTGGACGGTGCTCTCATGGAAATTGGACCGTTTAGAGTCCAGGACGATGGAACTCTCAAAGAGAACCCAGGCTCATGGCACAAGTACGCCAATCTGTTGTTCGTGGATCAGCCCGTGGGTGTAGGCTTCAGCACCATTGAAACTGGCAGTTACATCCACGATCTGGACGAGATGGCACAGGACATGCTAACATTCCTTGACCACTTCTTTACCATCTTCCCGGAATACCTCGACACTGAGATCTATCTGGCCGGAGAGTCGTATGCTGGCCAGTACATCCCATATATAGCTCGGGCCATTCTCGAACGAAACAAGGCTCCTCCGGAAGCTAACAAGGCCTCACCGGTACCAATCAACTTGAAGGGCCTTCTTCTCGGTAATGGATGGATCGATCCTGTCAGACAATATCTAGCCTATCTCCCGTACGCTTATAGCCACGGAATAATCGAGAAAGGTAGTGATCTGGCGAAGAAACTCGAAGACGGCCACAAAAATTGCGCCGAGGCGCTCAGCGCTATGGAATCAGTGTCAATCCACGTTCCTGCTTGTGAATCTATCACGCAGACGCTTCTCCGCGACTGGGACAATGGTAAAACGTGCTTCAACATTTATGACATCAGAAACACAGATTCATACCCAGCTTGTGGAATGAACTGGCCGCCGGATCTTACGAATATCTATCCCTACCTTGCCAGGGAAGATGTTCTGAAGGCTCTCCACACCTTCACCCAAGGTACTACTAAATGGCATGAGTGTGACCATCAAGTTCAGGGAGCTTTCACCACCAGGAATTCGAAACCAGCAGTTGAACTACTCCCAGATCTGCTGGAACAGGTCCGTATTCTTATGTTCAACGGAGACCAGGACTACTTGTGCAACTATATGGGTAACGAGAAGCTGATAGAGTCGTTGACGTGGAACGGCCAGAAGGGGTTTGATGGCGTTAATGAGACTGCAGAAGAGTGGTATTTTAAGGATTCCGCTGGAGGAACAGTTACGACTGGCCGCAATCTGACCTATGTCCGTGTGTACAATGGAAGTCACATGTTACCATGGGATCAACCGGAGCAGACACGGTTCATTTTCAATGTGTTTGCAGGTCTAACTGAATGGGATAGTGCTGGAACCATTGTTCACCCCCATCCTGATGTGTCAGACGACACCGCTGTTCCTGACAAGGACCAGATAATCAGCGATGCTACTTGGCGGGCATACTACCGTGCTGGCGGTGTAGCACTAGTTGTCGTTCTCTTCGCTGCTGGAGCTTTGGGTATTTTCATCTGGAGATCGCGCACCAAGCGAGGCGATCAGTTCTACAGCGCGGGTCACTTGCCCGAGGCCAGTACCAGTGGATTATTGAAATCGTTTGTCAGTGGCCTGACTCGTTGGAAGCCTCATCCCCACCGTCCTGACGAAGGAGACTATGTTGATTTATCTGATCTTCGCGGCCCTTATAGTAACCGGGATGTCCCTGCCATTGTCATCCAAGATGATTATTCTGACACTGAAGTCGAATCTGGGCAGCCATCGCCTCCTCTCGAGGCATAGGACCAACTCAGTTTTTACATGAAACCAAAATGCATTTATGATGGTGGACAGTCCTAGTAATATATAGTGGTGATGATGAGTATTGTTTACTCGGAGACAATTCCTTGTCCTCGACTCAGTTGGCGTTCCTCAAAGAAAGCGGCCGTCTCCTGAGAGTTGCGACGTCCTTCAATGTAGTCCATCATTTCACTGTACGTCTGGGGAAGTAGCACAGGTTCCTCATGACCAGGCTTGGCAGCGACAAAGTATGAGTAGGTGAACTGTCCAGTGTCGGTTGTCGTACCGTGATCGAGGTTGCGGACCGTACTATTGACACGCACCTGTACAAGGAGACCTGGAACCTGGTCAGCGACACCATTCACGGTAATTCGACGTTTGGTGCGCTCAGTGTAAACGACCTCTGCAGTGAGATAGAGAACAGAGCCCACGGGGACCGGGTTACGGAAAGTGGTAGAGTCAAGAGAGACGAATCTCGGTATGTCGTGAGAAAAGGCAGCAGCACAAGCATATGCCAGCTCAAAAGTCTGTCGGAGCAGGTATCCACCAAAAATCATGTATGAATGACGGTTTCGATACTGGGGCTGCATTATAGACGTTGAGTAAGTCTTCGTATCAGCCATATTGACGACATGAGGCGGCCTCGTTCCAGGTAGCTTTTCGTAGTCACGCTGAGCCATCCACATGGAGTGAATGATCTCGGATTCTTCCTCAGACGGGGGCTTTAGCTGCAGACCTGTTTGAGAAGCCACGAGCTTCTTACGGTTGTTGAATTTCTCGGCCCGCACAAAGTCGACACGCTCCTTTTCAGTTTGCGGCACGAGTCTGTTAATGGGGAACGACTTTTTCGTCTCAGGATCCCGAGCTACAAAAGTGAAGTTGGCGGTCAGAAACACCTCTTCATCCTTGATGTCGTTTTCGGTAATATCGGTAGCATTGTCCAAGTCTTCAGTATGAGTCGCTGCCTTGATGGTGATTTCCATTGAGCTTCGTCCTGTCCAGGTGACACTTCCGGATAGGGTGACGTTGCACGATGACATGTTGTCGAGACGCTTGAGCATGTAGATACGATCCACTGAGGCAGTGACAATGACTGGTTCAGCAGGTGAACAGTGTCGATAAGCAATGACACCGGCCAGAGCATCAAGATCCTGGAAGATCTGGCCGATTCTCAGACGACCAGACGAGTTGATGTATGCGTCTAGGAACCATGGATCACTCTTAAAAGGCAGAATAGCACAGGTGAAGGAGTCTGCGCGGAATTTGTCCACGACTTCGCGAGTCTTAACGTCAGAGTACGAGTAAGACACGTCCTGCGGAGGAGGACCGTCAGCGTCGCCGTGAGTCTGGTACCATTCCTCGATATGCTTTTCACGTGCTCTCAGAGCCACCAACCAAGGAATTGTTCTTCGCATCGGCGAGACAGAAGGACGACTAGCCACTGGTTGGAACAAGTGCTGATTTTCCGATTTCTTTGGAGTGAAGGAAATGTGGCGTGTTGAACGTGTGCACAGGCGCAACACGCTTCTACGACCTGCACTATACCTAGAAAGATGTAGCATTGTAAAGACACGACAAGATAAGTAGAAAGAAAGATGGATGAAAGGACTCAAATGAAGTAGGGAACTTTCTGACGAATCTAGCACGGCTTGGACTTTGGGTAAGGAAACAACATGTTAGGGAAGTCAGTCCTGCCGATCACCGTTATCCAGTGCGTCCATCGTTTCCAAGTACAGTTTTTAGTAAATCTGGAAACAGGAGGCATCGGTGGTTCGACGTCATTGTTAATGGCTGTACCTTGGCATGGCACGAGCAGCATTCAATTGCATGTGTCAATGTAATTGGCGCATTGCACGTGAGGGAGCTGGGCCCGTGTATGTGGGGTTTCGCGATGGCGTGCTCAGCAGGTGATATTGACAAACGCGGGGAAATGTCAAAGTCTCCACGGGAAATAAAGATGCAAAATAAAATAAGCATATCTAGTGGTATCTTAATTTTTTTTAACCAATGACAGGACACCAATACACGATTAAACGGGGTCTAACTTTTGCATGAGATGCCAAATTAATATTGATACAGCAAGACAATGAAAGGGATGAGGAAGTTGTTTCAAGAAATGAGAACAAGTTCTAGGAACAAGGAAAATAATTAATACGGTTGAAATATACTAGAAATACTGTGTACGATTCAGTTGTAATACTATTGGTGTATATGGAGCCAATTGTTGAAGGATAATTGTTGAAGATAATTGTTGATGAAGGTGTTCGTAATACAAATAGCAAGGGATAAAGAACTTGAAGCTAGCATAAACTAAGTAGAAATTTTGTAATTTGTATAACACGGTACGAATAGTATTTTGCAAACGAGTATTGTTACAAAAGATATATTGAGACTTGTTGATGCCAATACTACTAGCAGAGCTGATGTCCTTACTATATTTTATAGTCCCGACCTTAGAATCAGTGACATGTCGATGTAACCTTAACCAACGACTTACTTAATAACTATTGGGTAGCCGGCAATTATGGGCCTCGGTTGTACTTGTCGGCTCGGTACCATTTTCACATACCAACAACAGTATTATATCGATATACAGGCAAGTTAGCGAAACACACACACTGGATCAAATGCGGGGCTCTATAAAGGTTTCTATTCGGCACAGACATGTTGGCTGAAAGAGGTTAGTTGGTTTAGTTTTTTTTATGGTTCCGTTGTTCGGCGATTTGCGTTGGATCTATAGAGAAGTGAAGAAATAGTTTTTTTGTGAAGCCCTAGCATAAGATCGAAAAACTGTAGTCTGTAGTATTACAAGACTATATTACAAGAATACAAGAACAATGCCAAGCCAATGTATTGATCTTGACAGCATATAATGAATCTATTTAAGAGTAGAAGAATCAAATCCCATAATGGTCTCTCGTGTCCGGTTGCGCTGGTCGCCGAGTTCGGTGCATTACGGCATGCGAACCCGTGGATGCCGAAACCCAGAAAAATCAAACCAACACTCTCTTAGTACAACTGAAACTTACTATTGATTATCGAGTCATAGTGTATTGTTTCTATGGGTTTTCTCGCCCCCTTGTTAAACCCCTGTAGACTCGGCCCCGACATTCTCAGCACGGCTACCTGCTCACAGGATATAACGCCATAAGCCAAGCCATTTAAACTTCACAAAATGAATCCGCCCCATGTGCTTGGTTAAGCTGATCTTTTGGTACCAAAAAGAATTTTATTTAGGACTTGGACACATGTGTTTGACAGCTCTCGTTTTCCATCAATTGCTACTACGCTTTTCCCCTAATAACACTAGTAACTGGTTACTTTTCCATTTTCTATCCTCATATACCTAAACATGGAACAATCCAAACTAATACTTGCCATACGAAACTTGGCCTCTCCTCCTGTCCCATCCCGGCCCCTGCCGTTCACCTCCCGCTGATCCCCAGCCGGTAGGTCACAACAGCAATGTATCTTGCATGGGTATGGCAGTACGGACTGGTCCATCCCTGCCGCATTGGGCAGGTAGTGCCCGATATTGTCCACTAGTTTGGGGGTCACGTGCTATTGTGCGACTGGAATATTTGTCACAGACTGCATGTTCAAACTTGTTTAAAAGCTGAAGCACCTGCACCCCTCACCTCCTCCCTCATCTCCGAGTTCTTTTTATATTCCCCCCCCCCCGTAACTTCTTTCGCTTTGATTGTGTGCTCGGGTCATCATGTCGTCGAGGGACCTATACGTCATTAACAACCTCAACTCACTCGATCCCGTGGACTCGCCAGGGTTTGCCGGTGACGGTGATGGTGGAGACTCTCACAGTACAGCTCCGTTGAAACAAGAGGATGAGCTGTCTATCTTTGCAAACACTCACTTTTTCGACTTTGACATGGGACGATCTACGGATATCGCCGTGACTATGGATGATTTGCTCATGCAACAGGAGAAATTGCTGCAGAATCCAAAGGGTAAACCGCATCCGGACGAAGTCAATGGTTCCTTTACACACTCGGATCTCATCCACAACATTCCTCTGCGCCATGTATCTCGGCACACGGTTGCTTCTCAATATACAGGTCATGATGGCTCAGCTCCTGGCTCAAGTACGGGAACTGGTCCCTTTGACTACGCGTCGTTTCGTCAATTTTCGCTTGCGAATGAGCTTCCTCCTCATCAAGGCGCTGGCGCTAGCGCAGGCGTCCCTTCACCACATGCAACAACCGCTTCACCGCAGCCTGGACCTCCTACTATTGCCCCATCACTAGCAACAAATGCTCCCTTGGATCTGAACCACTTTGGTCCCCCAACTATTGCTCCTAGCAATAAGCGCAAATCATCCAACTCGCCTGGTGACAGTGGTGAATCATCTGAACGAAACGCTGCTGAGGAGGACAAACGACGACGTAATACTGCTGCGTCGGCACGGTTCCGTATCAAGAAGAAGCTGCGTGAACAGGAGATGGAGCGTAACACTCGTGAACTCCAGGAACAGCTTCAGAAGCTCGAGACTAAGGTGAAGCAGCTCGAGATGGAGAACCGCTGGCTCAAGAACCTGGTGGTGGAGAAAAACGAGGCTCGCGACGTGTCGGAACTCGTCAATATGCGTAACCGCATTCTTGGCAAGAACTCTGACGAGGACTCGCCCAGCCCAGTAGCAGCAGCATCGGAATCGTGATGTTTGATGTTGATGGGTTTAGATGTTATGAAGTTATGACCGGCTCTCTTTTGGAGCAATGATTCCAACCCGACAAAGTGCTTGCAGTTTGGTATTCAAATTAAATTAAATTTCTCATGCTTTTTTTATATGTTGTCCGTCTAATTTTGTTGCCCGGTAGCTCATAGTAGTCTCAACTCACTGGGTGTTCAGTTCATATGCTTTGTATCCACCAACTGCTGCCATGAGACCTGCAATCACCTTGGCATATCCACCGTAGATGGACCCATGGTCATGAGATTCACCACTACGAGGACCCCATGATCCATAGTTGATGTACCACACTTTTGTTAGTTGTTTTAGACGAAACCAAAACTGTTGCTGGTTTACTTACTGGCTCGCTTTTCTTCATCCGAAAGATCCTTCCAGTCACCTCGGCTCCGATCCTCAAGGTACAACACCACATCTTCTTGGTCTAATGCATCCATCTTGCTCCATCGCTTTTCTAGAGCCATAAGATTCGGCGCTTCAGACGTCGATAGCGACTTGTATCGTGGCTTGTCATCCTCATCTTCATCATTGAACTTGAATGCCTGCTGAAGAGGGCTCGGTTCCGTCTTTCTCCTTCGCGCCAGTTGATACTGACTTGTGTGTAGAGCACGTCGAATAGGTATCGACAACCGGTTAGACATCATCGTTGTAAATGTATCCCAATAGTTGGCTGTTGTATCTAAAACTGTCTATTTAAGTTCTCTTTCTGTCTCTCATTGTGTGAAATCATCGATTTTTCATCCCGTCACGTGACCCGTATATGGATATATCGTAAGTTGCATCGTTATATAGAAATGATAGAATAGTCCGTTTCTGTCACGACAAGAACAAAAAAAATTATACATACAAAGGATTAAATGCATCTAGACTGACTCACTAACTGCTTCGGAGATAACAGGTTCAGACGACGCTTCTGCTATCTGGGAGTGGCCACCATGGTGTCTACGTCGTCTCTTCTTCCTTTCTCCGGCATCTGCTCCAGATGATGCCGGCTCGATGATATTACTAGCCTTCTTCTTCTTAATGCTCAACGGATTAGGCTGTTTAGGACCCTTTCTCTTGGGCTTAGTTGCTTCTTCCGAAGCCTCCTCGTCCTCCTCAGCTACCTTGCGGTTGGCATTGACGTCGTTCAACCCTTGGGTCAATTTCGACTGCTCGATTCGGTGACGAGCCTGAAGCGTTGCTGGTGACATGGGCTCCATGATCATGACGGAGCGGTTGATATAAATTATAGGGACTGCTGGGATCCGACGAAGAAGGCCTCGAAGTGCTGTCTTTTGCGTGACAACGACAAATCGATGCTTGTTTGTTCCATTGACATTGACAACGCTGGCCATACAGTCAAACGCACTCTTGGGTCCATTATCTGCCGCCTCAGCAGACGTTTCGTTTCCTTCCTCGCTCTTGTCTTTGGCTGGACCCCGATGACTGTGATGCTTGCAACCTCGACGCTCAAACGTCTTGGCTAGAGAAATGGCTTCCTGGTTCTTGGTCTTGTAAAGATCCATAATCGTACACTGAGTAATCACTGAGTTAGATTATATATTCTGGACGGATTAATGTGCAACTAGACGAAAGCTGAACAATCAACACTAACTTACTTGGCTTGATCTCGCCTTGGAGAGTGCGCTCAAGACCCTTGACAAGGTCATACTTGGTTCGCACTGCTTCCAGAATCACCTCCTCATCCACAAGAACCTGATATGGTTGTCGGAACTTGAAGTTTATCTGATAGTATGCGATTTGCTTGCGGTATGCTTTCGCTCTTTTCTGCTTCATGGCGATAATACGTCTTCAAGTTGCGGACAACTGCGAAATTTGGTACAAATAATTTCCGAGGTTAGGGATCCCTGCACATGGGCGACAGTACCGTGTACAAGCATATTCATCCCGTTCTCTAAACGTGTACACGGACACTCGTTCAACTGTACTCAGACCTGCTCTTTTTCAACGAACAAACAATGGCCAGCAGTATCCGGGCATTGCAGGTAGGTTATACTCGATCTTTTTCACTTCTGTATACTAATATAAGGAAGCGTGGAGCCTGTCTCCACCAGCGGAAGCTATTATTCCCTTGAGTGCGCAACCCCAGTACGCACTGATTCTGATTCTTGCCGGTAAGTCTCCATGTTCGCGTTCTCGAATCCTCAAAGCTAACCTCAGCTCTGGCCCTCACTGCAGTCTTTATCCTTGCCGACAGAAAGAATGTTGTTGGAGTGGCTCGATCATTTGTCATTGGAACACTGGCTTCTCTGGCCTTCGGGTATGTTGTAACACGTTGGAAATGCCATATAGTACTTTCTAACCAAGTTTTGGTTCCGTGTTTCTCATCAACTCGGTTACTGTATACGTATAGAGGTATAATGAACCTGCTATGATTGAATTGAGAAGTGCAAGTACACTCAGTGTTGTAAACTGGGTACTGTGACTCGTCTGTCTACAAGTCACTGCTTTATAGGTCACTGTTCCGTTTACCACTGTTGTCAAGATTCTTATTAGGAGCCTATACTTTGTGGTATATCGTGCTCATTTCCAAGCTGTGTATCTCTTCCAGTTTGCAAATTAGACTGTTTCGAACTCTTTGCTGCTCCTCTAGGTTTGTAGATCTGCTATGAACCTACTGAAGTTCCTCCTTAGCCCCACAGCACGTACCATTGTAATTCTATACAGGTTCCACTATACTTATGAACACCTAACGTTTATTGCTCATTTCTCCTCACTAAGCGATGAGCGTCCAAAAAAGGATCCGCGTCTTTCCCTGGAGAGCAATCGACTATTAGTGGCTTGCTCCCCAGTTGCTTCAATTCTAGTCTCTTCAGCCGTTGATCGATTAAGACTTTCATCCGACCTACCATTTCGACTACAAACTCGACGAGCTCTACGCCGTTTAAAGCAATACCTAGTGGCTTTGATACCGAACCAAAAGTAGTCATGCTGAGATCGTTGACCCCTCGAAGCAGCCCCCAGTTGGGTGCCATTGGCCGATTGTCACAAATCACACTCTCACGCTCCTTTACAGTTATCAGACACAATCCTCCGCTATACGCACACCCACTAGGAGACGACAAAGTGTCCCTATCGGTTTCCAAGAAAGAGAACGCCGTTACAATTGGAACCCTTCCAGGTACTGCGCTTCACGACTTTAAAGCGGGCCTCGATCGTCAGAGACATGAGACTGAGGAGCTCGACGAGTCTGAAATGGGCTCACGGCCACGGATCAAGGACCCCAGCATCTTGACTCCGTCTCGCGAGTTCCTGCCTGTGGTACAACAGGTACTGGCTACTAATGTCCACAAGTGCCCGACTTTCAGCATGCTAGCTCGAGCCGAGACAACAAGTACCATGTACTACCATATTTATGATCTACGATCTCCTCCTCCACATGGTCGAATTCCAAAGGTTGAAGATATCTTGGGAACGATGAGACTTGAACACGGCAAACTCATTGAGGGCTCCTATGAACCGAATCACATGTACAGATTGCTCACCAACGATGGGCTATTGACGGTATCAGACTTCATCCATGAGCATATAGTAGCTGCTTGTGAACACAAGTCGAACTGACTTAGCAATTTTCGAAGAAAAATAATTATGATGGTGCTATCAACTATATAAGACAATGCAAAGCATGGTTATAAATATACTCTCCATAGTTGGATGCTAGAATTCAACAAAATCTTCCTTGACGTTGAAGAAACTGGCAGTGTGATTGCCTTGATCCGACATCTCCCATACAAGCTGCGTCGTCTGCTGTACGAGTCTCTGAAGTGACGGTACAGCAGGCTTGCCCTGAGAAACAAGAATGGCTGAGTTGATCTCTTCAGCTAGAGGAGCTAACTCATCGGTATCAAGAAGATATGCCAACTCCCGCGATGCACCTGGATCCTCGTATGCGAGAAGCGCAAACACAGAGCTTAGAGTCTCCTCAATGTATGGGTCAGTGTCGTTCCAGTAATCTTCACGCAACTTCTGACCATACTCAAGGAGCACCTCGAGTGACACGTTATCAGTGTGCGCCTTGTCCTTATCCTTTGATTTCCCGCTGGAAGCTTGAGTGCCGTTCTCAGCGTGAGGCGAACACCGACGAACCAGCTCCACAAACTTACGGCAACGTAGCTTAAAGTCGATTATTCTGTTCTCAAGCACTGCTGGATACAGAGCACCTAGAAGCTTGAGAGCGCCATCAATGTCACCGTCGAGAACACACGAGCGAATACGCCGGCGGTTGGTGACATCGACCGTCGCCAGGCGCTTGAGATCACTAATGTCAGCACCTGGTGCCGCCTCAGGCTCGTCTATATCCATGGCACTGCTGTTCACCTTCGCAGCATGGTTCTCGTCGCCGAAAGTCAAACATTCGGAGCGGCGCTCACGCTCAAGTTCCTCGGCAGTCTCAAGGTAACCAACATGAGTGAGGTAAGAAGAGACCATATCCTTGATAAAGCCCCAGTCATCTGTGTTGCCCTCAGACTCAGATTGATCAAACAGATCTGGGAACACCTGGCTCGGTGGTGGCGAAGCAGAAATATCCTTAAGAAGAGTCGCCTTCCGTCTGGCAACGAATTTGTCAATGTCATAAGTAAAGGCAGTATGACCGAAATTAGTGCGCACAATCTCTCCGTATTTCAACCCAATGCATGGATAAAGGTCACCCTTTACAATGGTGAATGCAGTACCCAGCGGCAGGCCGTTCTTGGTGTAGAAGACAGTATTATTGGAAAAGTCAATTCCGCAACCGATCACGTCACCTTTGCCGAATTTCGGGCCATAGGAGCTCGACGTGCCCTGACAAGCTGTAATACGTCCATCATCACTGTGATATCCCCATGAGTTCTTCTCGCAGCCTGGAATCTTGGTCAATGAGGCATCCACGTCACACACTCCTACTGACACAAACTCATCGGCGCCGCGCTCAAGGATGGTTACTTCAAAATAGTACACACCACAGAGCGGTGGGGCCGGCAGGTTTGTACGCAGTGTGACAATCGTCGTACCATCACTATACTTCTCAGAGAAGTGGACGGTTGAGCTGTCAACATCGTCCTGGATCTTCACCGAGCTCTCAATGTCACCACGAAGTGACCACCGACTTGGGAGAGGAGGCAGACCTTCCTCGCACCTCGGCCTCAGGATGGCCGTGTCCAGTTTGCTGAATGACGTGAGGGTAGTAGCAGCAGTTTCGTCCTCAGTGGACGAGTCTCTCAAGCCCAGGTCATTTCTGTACTCCTGCGCAAGGGCTCGGATGGAGAACGGGGCCAGAATTTCGGAGGGCGAGTCCCGTCTCGAAGCGACTCTCCAAGCACCTTCAGCATCCAGTTCTACAGCAGCCCGGGATGGGAAGATCTGAGGAAGAGTGTGACCGCGGGGTCGGGGTATAGCAGGTGCATCATAGACGCGCGATAAAGACGGCAGCACGAGTGGTTGAGGTAGTAAAGGCTCGTTCGAGGCTCTACGGATCTGGATCGAGCGCTTGACAGCCGAGTTCTGATTAGGCAAAGCAAACGCCTCGGGTTTGGTGATACTCTGACGGACAGTCGACGAAAGCTTTGACTGCGCAGCAGTAGAGCTGGCAGCAGCCGACTTGCGAGCTGAGCGCAGTTTCGAGTTTAGGCGCGTGGCCTTGTTGTAAGATGCAAAAGTGTTGAAACGTTCTCCATATGCTGTGGACTGAAGATACGAAGGAATGAACTGCAATGCTTTGAGAAGATCAGAGGCAGTAGGAGCACCACGACCCGAGGCCGACGGTGATGCACGAGCGCCAGAGGCTCGTTTCACCTTATTATGGCTCGTTTCATCGTCGCTATAGAGCTCGTAACCATCATAGTAGCCGCCCTCACCATCATCATCATCACCAATAGCATCATCATCCTCGTCATCATCATCGTTGCCATGTTGGTCGTCATCATTATCATCCTTGGGGCTATCGATGCTCTGAGTGTGCGAAGCAGGAGTCATAGCTCCAGTTACGTCTATGGTGGCATCAGGTATCTCACGGTTCCCAGGAACCACCAACGGATAGGGATCTGGTGCTGGAGCAGGAGGAGCAGGCTCAGACGGGTCCGGAACAGGAGTGCCCGGGTTAGAGTGTTGCAGCGCAAACTCAATGGAGTACCGGTTCTCCATGGTACGTTATCGTAAAAGGGAACGGCTTGGTAAGCGGACGAGGTATAGTGGGGAGTAGGTTGCAGCACAAACAGATAAAGGAATTCAAAACTTGCTAGAGTCGTCAGCGACCATCAACTCTTATATATCTAAAGGTAGACTCAGTGGCAAGTCGTTCAAATGTAAGGCCAGAAAGGTCCAACAAACTGATGATGGCAATGGGTTAATGGGCTCAGCGATGGGTTCAAGGGTTCATACCCATTCAGGGGGGGGGGAGAGGAGGCAGGGTTTGCGATGGGAAAGGGAGGGGGCTTAACAGGGGGGTCTACGAGGTCTGGGTCCAGACTATGACAAGATAGTTAATAGTTGTTACATTGTTACATAATTGCACTGTTACATTATTGCCTTATTTTACTCTTTTATATAAATTTCGTCTTGTTGGTGATTATGTCTGGCCTCTTTGACTGATAAACATCTGAAGTGACAGACAAGCCCCCAGCTTGGGGTGGATAGACGCGGGTAACGGTAATAGACGCTGGTATCAGGGAAAGCGCAGTGCGCTTTCGTTACTAAAAAGTAGTACACTCAGGTTACTGAAGGTAGTATATTGTTGCTCCCAGTTACTGAAAGGTTGTACTCTCGGGTTACTTCATGGCTACTACCCTTAGGCTACTGAAGGTAATACCCTCAGCTACTGAAAGGCAATACACTCGGGTTACTGAAAGGCAAAGAAAGGCTAGTACAAGTTTAGTGAAGCATCTTGGTAATGATCAAGTGAAGGTTAATAATGGGGTACTTAGTCCATCCTTATGAACATCTTAGTACTGTTTTTATAGTATTGTATTATTATGTCAAGATCCGTTGAGGAGTCTCGTTAGGCACAGCCTATCATCGTTATTCGTGAAAAAACGCGCAATAAATAACAAACACATTGCAGTTGATGCATATGTACAAATAGGCACAGCGCCTAATCTTTAAGAGAGAGGGTCAAGAAAACCGCTTAGTAACGGTAGTGGTCAGCCTTGAAGGGACCCTCGGTGGAGATTCCAAGGTACTCCGACTGCTTGGTGCTCAGCTTAGAAAGCTGGACTCCAAGGTGCGACAGATGCAGACGAGCAACAGTCTCGTCAAGAATCTTGGGCAGAACGTGCACACCAACGTCAAAGGGTCCCGACTTGGAGAACTCAACATACTTCTCACGGAACTCCTTGTTGTCAGCATTGAACAGAGCAATCTGAGCAAGCACCTGGTTGGTGAACGAGCATGACATGACAAACGAAGAGTGACCAGTGGCACATCCAAGGTTGACCAGACGTCCCTCAGCCAGGAGGATGACGTGGTGGCCGTTCTTGAGCAGGTAGCGGTCGACCTGGGGCTTGATGTTGACAACCGACTCGGCGTTAGCCTTGAGCCAAGCAACGTCAATCTCAATGTCAAAGTGACCAATGTTGCACACAATGGCATCGTTGGGCATCTGCGAAAAGTGCTCACCAGTGATGATGTCACGGCATCCAGTGGTTGTGACAAAGATCTGGCCAACCTTAGAAGCCTCCTCCATGGTGACAACCTGGTAACCGGAAACAGCAGCCTGCAGGGCATTGATGGGGTCAACCTCGGTTACCAGGACACGAGCACCCATTCCCTGAAGAGCCAGGACACAGCCCTTACCAACATCTCCGTATCCAGCGACAACAGCAGTCTTACCAGCAATCATGACGTCGGTAGCACGCTTGATTCCGTCAATGAGCGACTCACGGCAACCGTAAAGGTTGTCAAACTTGGACTTGGTGACACTGTCGTTGACGTTGATGGCAGGGACCTTGAGCTTGCCGTCCTTCATCATCTTGTACAGGTGGTGGACACCAGTGGTGGTCTCCTCAGACAGACCAAAGCAGCCCTCGAGCATCTCGGGGTACTTGTCGTGGACAAGCGAGGTCAGATCACCACCATCATCAAGGATCAAGTTGAGCTTCTTGCCGTCCTTGAACGACTTGAGCTGCTGCTCGATACACCAGATGTACTCCTCCTCAGTCTCTCCCTTCCAGGCAAAGACGGGGACACCAGCAGCGGCAATGGCAGCAGCGGCGTGGTCCTGGGTCGAGAAAATGTTGCACGACGACCAAGTGACCTCGGCACCCAGAGCGACAAGAGTCTCAATGAGAACGGCGGTCTGAATGGTCATGTGCAGACATCCAGCAATACGAGCTCCCTTTAGAGGCTGCACCGAAGCGTAAGTCTTACGGGTCTCCATAAGACCAGGCATCTCATTCTCGGCGAGCTCAATCTCCTTGCGGCCAAAAGCAGCCAGGCTGATGTCAGCGACCTTGTAGTTCACGGTGGCACTCATTTTTGTTTGCAATTCCTGTGTGTGGGAAGGTAGGGGGTGGGTGGAAAAGTGCCAGTTGGACGCACATGCCCTTATATAGTATTTTTTTTTTCTGTCAACGTTTTCACCCCTACCCTGGAAACGCACCTGTTGGGCCCATCCGTTAGTTTCACGTGCTAAATAGTCAGGGGGTGGAAAGGTCCATATGATTTCTACATTTATTGATCCTATACTACCAGCGTTACCATGAGTAGGCCTCTTCAAAGTAGTCTACACGGCCATTGGATGGAACATCCACAGACCTAGCCACGCTTTGGCGAATAGCGTCCATCATGGGAGGAGGTCCACAGCCAAGAACACACGCGCTGCCGCTTGATGACCGGAGAAACTGAGATACCTCATGGTCAATATTGGGTCGGCCCTTGTGAATACGACTGAACCATCCGTCGTTATCCACAGGCTTCTTCTCCTGTGTTGCAGTCATTGATCGCATCGTAGCCTGTGCCTGGTGCTCAGCAGAGTTGAGCGTCAGCATAGACGGATACATGTGATGCATCTCTGCCAGATCCTGGCTCGGTCGCACCTGATGCTCCTCCTTGTTGGCTTCAACAGATACACTGAGGTCAATTGTGCTTGCTGGGCTCGGCGGTTCCGTCTGGTCGCTGGAGCTCGGCACCTTGTGCGATTCGTGAACTCGAGCACTGGCTCCCTGGCGATCCGACGCAAAGATCTCAATCTGTACGTTGGAAAGTGTTGCGAGTCGTGTAAGACGGTCCTCAATCCACAGAGCATCTTGCTGTTTCTGAACAACCCAAATGAACACAATACGTACAGGACTGCGCTCATTGTAGTGCGCCATGTACTCGACATATGGCATAACAGCGGTGATTCCAACGCCTCCTGCTATCAGCAACACGTTCTTGTATCGCTCAGTGGGGCAATGCACTCCATATGGACCCTCAATAAGTACTGATCTCGTAAGCGGATGCTTGTCATCGTGTCCATTGTTGAGCAGATACTTGCAGAACCGCTTCGTCATGCCACCGCGAGCCTTGCAAAGTAACTGAAACGATTCGCCGTCGCTCGATGGTCCCACAACCGAAAATGGGTGTGCCTCCCAGAATCTCAGTCTGTTGACATGGATAAACACATACTGGCCAGGTCGTGGCTTCCACAGTACCGTTGCACGTACCCGCACATTAACAATGTCACCATTCATCACACACATTTGAGCATAGGTGGTACGACGAGATCCCCGTGTCGGTGACAACATAATGGCAAAGTTGACAAAAATGAGACGACCAATACGGAGAACCCAGTCAGCCAACCACAGACCAAATGAAACATAAATAGTTTCCTTGTATCCCAGACCTCGAAGGTGGTAGATGATACAAACATACGCACCAATGGCACATAGACCATGGAGTCTCAGAAACGCTTCGTAGATTCGAGCCCGAAAACTTCCAGTCGCAACCATAATGGTCATGAGAAAAATAGCAGATACTCCCCAGCGATAGTAAGGCAACGGATAAAAGTACTTCACAAGAGACGAACCGTACGATGCCGAGAAGACGTGCTTCGTGATAGAGTGGACGATAAATTGCATGTAAGTGATCCGTGTAATGGCACGGTGGTAAGTGTTCAATGTTGAAAATGACCATCCAGTCACCAAAATAAGGAAGTTGTTGCGCAAAGCAAATAGAGTCAGAAGAGGCAGCTGGATAACACCAATGATTCCAGACCGATCTGATACAAAGCGGAGCATTTCTTTCCGGTGAGTTGGATAGAGAACGTCTTCTTGCAAGAAATTGTACGGAATCACGTCGAAAATAACGTTGAGAATAAAATAGATTCCAATGACAAGAGCCTCAAACCGAGTCGGAATTGACAGGTCAAGACCAAGAAAATGAATTTTACTAATGTGACGGTATCCAAATGTTGCAGGCATCGTTACGTATTTCTTCCACAGTGTCATGATTCGCCATTGCTGGCCCATTGCAATTTCGTTTCCACAAAATCGTGCAGAAATAAACAAGATAAATCTGTAAACTCCACAAATAGCCATAACAAATACCCAGTATCCGACGAGAAAGCTTCCTTGCCAAACACTGACATCCTTTTGGTGGAGATAATTGTGAACAGAATTGTAGGCAACATCATACTGATCCTGAGGAATGCGAACTGGTGAAATTGGATTTGTCACATTTTGAGCATCTGTAACACCAGCCGAGTTAATGTATTCGAGAGCTGCTTGATAGTATTCGGCAGAAACTTTAGCAGCGTGAATTTCACAAGTAGAGTAGGCAAAGTGATTCCAAGCGTCGTCACGACTAGTAGCTTGCCAATTTGAATAGTCGCAAATGCACTGAACAATTGTTCCAAGGTAGCTTTCATCCCGACAAAGAGTTGAATAATCATCGTACGAAATAGTCTTATAATAATTCATTGCGGCATCCTTACAAGCCTCCCCAAGTAGCCAACTCTCCGACCAAATAGCCTGGACATTGCCTATGAGCAAAATCGAGAGTGCAATGGAGGAAACCCGGCATCGGAAGATACCACCAAGAACCATTGCGTAGCGTAAGACAATACTGTCGAGTAGACATATGGTGGGTCTTCCAGCTTTATAAAACATACATGGACACCAGAAGGTCGCAACTCTAACTGACCGGCTCTGTCATATCGCGAGCATCTCACCCTGCATCCATGGAGTTAGGAAACATTTTGTGAATCAGGTATTCTGTATCCACTTTAATTACCTACCAGTCATTGTAAGTGGTCATTGGAATTACTGAGATAATATTGTCATCAAACTCTAATTTCATTATTACAGCATGCACGTCACAGATTGACCTACAGAAGCACTTTACTAATAAATTACATCCGATGACTGCGTGCAGTCAGTTTCAACTAGCGATCCATCATGTGCTCGTAGAGACTGTGTGGATATCAGAACGAGTCTCAGTGTGAGTGAGGGTGCTTGTAATAACAATCGTCTCCACCTCTTCTCCCTCATCTTCCTCTATTTCTTCTTCTGCATCCTCGTCGTCTTGCCCACCAACTTGCTGTCCATCTTTTTCTTTTTCTGTTCCTTTGTCACTCTCTTTGAGGCGTCTTACAAAATCACTGTCCTCAGCAATGGTACCGTCACCCGCGGTGTCACCGACATCGGTAGCAGCACCGATGGTCTCAGATTCAAGCTCCTCGTATACAACTGCATCCGCATGAAACTCAACGTCTTCTGCCACTCCAAGCTCCGACAACTTTGCAGTCCTCTTAATCGCCAGTGCCTGCAGGTGATAATCCGCCTTCGACCGAAGGTTACTGAGAAACTGTGCAGCTTCCTTGGCTAGAATATTAGCCGTTTCTTGCGCCTCGCGCAGCATCTTATTGACATCTGCAGTGTTGATGTCATGTTCTGCAATGTCACGTCGCGATCGAAGTAGTCTATCCTTTAGACTGCGGAAATCTTTCCAGTCCCTCCAATTGGTCTTGGGGCGGTCATCGGAAGATGATGCCGAAGATCCCAGAGAATCAAGAGATACCATCTTGCGGCCAAGCTCCTGCAGTGTCACTTCAGCAAATTCTTCCAACACTTCAATGGTAAGCTTACGAATCTCTTCGGTGCGCTCTAGAACCTCGGTCGCAAACGACTCTGCGCGGCTACGCACAGCCATGGCTGCCTCTCGTATAAGATCCGCATGTCGACGAAACTCTAGCTGGACATGAGCCGCAGTAAGCTTCTCATCGTTAATATCAAAATCTTCACCTGTTGCAGCTTTTTCAAGTGCATCTGTCAGTGTCAGCAGTGATGAGAAAGCTTCCTGTTCACGTTTCTGAAGAGACTTCAGCAGATCTGTAAACTCGGGTTTAGACTTCTCCATAAGCTCAAACTTCTCGGCCTCAACATCGTCAAGGAAAGAGGCAAAGGCTTCACGGGTTGTCTTTTCCACAATATGGTTCCAGTTCTTCAACTCCTCCGAGATCTTGACAGTTGCGCGAGTCTCTATCGGTTGTTGAGTGTCAACAATTTGAGAAATCAGACTGCTAACGTCACCAATGATCGTTGAATGCACCTCTTCAGTCTCGACAGCAGTCGTTGACTGAATAGTGGTGTCATCGTCCGTTGTTTCAGCGGGGACCTCGACAATAGGGTCGATCGAGGGCTCAGTGGCTTCAACAGAGGTACCAGCAGTGGTCTGATCGTCTACCGCACTCAGTACCGTATCAGGCTCGGCTCGGTTGTTACTAGCCACTCTATCGTGAATTTTGTTCAGCTGTGGCTCGACAGCATCGCGATAGACAGAAACCAGTTTCGGCGATACAGCCGTCTTGAACCAAGACACAATAATGCTCATGTACTTGGCCAGATAAGTGCTTCCAGTCGAATAGACAGCCAAAACTTTTGGAGTAATCTGGTCACGAGCATACGCATGTCCTCTCAAGAGGTGCGGGTGGACACGCTCATAGCTAGGTTTAACGTAAGAATTGTGTACGGTGCTTAAGGTCGACTTTGAAGCTTGAACGTAGGGAGCAATCTTATCGGCGTGAACCTGGGCAACCTTATCATAGTAAGGTTGAACATGGGCAGCGTGAAGGTCCAGAACCTTCTGTTGATATGGTTCAGAGACCTTGTTGACAGTTGATGCCAATTGAGAAACACGGGGGTCCACGTATTGATAGTAAACCGCCTGGCCCTTTGTAAAGTAAGGATTTACAATATCGGTATATGGTGCCGTATAGTCCTTATGGAACTGTCTGATGTGTGGAGAAAACCGTTCAAACACACTGTGGAGTGGATAACACAGAGCGGGGGCCGATTCAAGGGCGTCAAGATCGGTTCCAGGTGGGCATTGCCATACTGAAAGGTAGATCGAATAGTAGATAACGAGTCGAAGAACAATGCTAATTGTACGACTAGATAATGAGCGTTTCCGAGCCCAGGGTTTTGCTTTGGAAGCTGCCATTTTGGTTCTTCAAAGATTCAACACTTCCCACGTTCTAGAGACGAATGTTGAAATCTCCCTTGATAATACCGAGACATTAGCACTTACCCTACTTTGAGTCGAATTGTCACTTCGAGGTGAGTATTGACCTCGGTCCCTATCAGTTGCCCGAACCCACGTTGTTGTTGGTGGGAAGTTCAACTGTTAGTTAACTAAAGTTACCAGCATATTACAAAGATCATTAATCATCAGCTAGCATCACTAATAAATAAGAAACATAGAATCAATTCTCCAATTAAATGAAAAGGAATGGTACAAAAGGCATGCCCAAAGGGGGTATTATAGAACAAGAAAACTAAGAAATTTAAATCATCAGAACACTCACAAACAGAGCAATGATGGCAGACGAGCTGAATACAGCAATGGAAGAAGCGCCCGAGGTCTGCTCAGCACCAGTGGCGCCAGCACCAGATCCAGCCTCAGAGCCCGATCCAGACTCGGCACCCGAGCCAGAACCAGAACCAGAGCCAGAACCAGAGCCAGAGCCAGAGCCAGAGCCAGAGCCAGAGCCAGAGCCAGAGCCAGAGC
>JAKTUT010000051.1:44771-83862 GCA_030556845.1 Sugiyamaella floridensis | reverse complement strand
AGGGGGGTATCTGACTCTCCCCCTCCCCCCCCCCCCCCCCCTAAAAGGTACGTTCCTTAATTCAGCAGGAATAACAACTAGTCACTAAGGTCGTACAACAATTTATCATCTACGTTTACCCGGTCCAAAGTAACACCAAACATCAACCTATCAAAAATATGTAGTCCCCTACTCCTCATCCTCCTGCAGCCCTTGCCGCTAAACTATAAGCATGCATTGATTACCCCATTTCCTCTAATTCATTGTGGCTTTTCTCCTACTGCCTTGACCTGTTTGTTTACTGACCCACTTGTGCTGTACACTCTGCTGTCTAGCCCTGACGTCTATCTATTTGCTACTACTTCCCTACCTTGAATCTTGTCTAGGTGTTTGAGCCTGTTGCGAATCCGCTACAGCTGTCGTTGGTTATCGCATTTTGCCCCCCTGCAACTCAAAGGGGCCCTATTCTTGATACCAGCCAAAAACACACTTCAAGCTGATAGCATTCCAGTGCTATCTTTTTTTCTTCTTGGTTTATACCTTCTCTGATGCCTCTGGTACATAACTGTCCTTGTACAAGTCCAGCCTAGTTTTCGACTCATTTGCCTCAGCGTTGCTTCTCTTCCTCCCCCCTGTTCTTGTTGCTGTTGGCCCTTTATAACCTCTGAACCTATTTAAACCTCTCAACCATGACTGACATGTCCGATACAGCTTGGCTCGATAACGGCATGTCATCATCATCCGTATCGCTCAACCTGGCCGACTATGAGGTTGTCTCGCGTCCATCTGATGATGACGATGAGTTCACCGACTATGGTGCTTATGCCGGTGACTTTGACTCGACCTCGGTATTGTCGGGCACTTCGTCGTCGGACTCGGACACAAACTTGTCGGATGTTCCGGCTGACGAGACTGACAACATAGACGACTACACTGTGGGTCTTGCTGCTGCCGATCCAGCCAACCGCCCGCTGGCTGTCCACCGGGCCCATACCACGACTCCACGTTCCATGTCAAGCGCTTCACGATTTCTCGTCTCGCTCATTGCTTCTCCACAGCCAGCCGTCTACTCGGGTGGCATTGCCGACGACGAATACACGAGCTCGGTAGACGGTGAGAGCGACGAAGAGTCGGACCGCCAGCCGCCCAAGGGCACCGCTGTTGAGAGCGACGAATCCATGGCCAATAGCAACTCAACCCTCAAGATGCCTAGTCTCGGAAATTCCATGAGCTGGCTCGACGTCTCGTCAACCCGCACGCCTCAAAGTGATGAAGCCATTGGTCGTCTTTCGGCTCCCGGCAACCTAAGCAGCTTCCCCTGGACAGACGGGCCTCTGGATGGTACCCTTGTACACGCTGCTTCGGCAAAGGGTCCTTTCCCCACGGAGATGAATCTCATTGGCTTTGGCTCAGATGAAACCGCTGTCATGGATTGTCTGCAGTTCCTGGCATCGCGAATCTACTGGGCTGCACCCAAGACTCGTCTCCACCTCTACTTCTGCGAGGCCACGGCCGCCAAGCTGACATCCAAGAGCTACCTCGCTGATTCAAGGTACTCGTTTGGTCTGGCTCTTGATCCTACCAACAATGGTGATCCGGACTTCACACTTGCCTCGATGGCCGTCGTTTACTACTCGGCCTCGAAACCGACTCTTGGCTTTGATCCGGCGCTCGTCTACCGTCTCCTCACCACCCATGGCATTCCTGCCATTCCTCTTTCCGACACGCTCATGAAGCCGTCGATCATCGACCCGCGTAACTGGCACTTTCTTGGCTCGGCCAATGGTCCCTACTACGTCGTAACCCCGCCGCCACAGACTAACACGGGCGGTTGTTCTGGATCGCCTGTTGCCTTGCCGATACCGGGTTTTGTCCTCTATGATTTGAGCTTTAGAGACGTTAGTAACCTTTTGGCGGCCCCCAAGTCACGAGGTCCTGTTCTTCTCGAAACTCTCAACATCCAGCTGCCCACTTCCTGGCGGCTACCATCTTTTACGTTGAAGCAGTTGTCTGACAAGCGCTCGCTGATGACTGTTGTCAGCTGTCTCGGTGTCTTGCTAACTGCAGCTGTTTACCAGTATGTAGCCACCGGAACTGGCCTTGCTAATGTCATTGTCTCCGACTTGCAGCTGCCCCAGAATTGTGCCACTACAGGTACAGACGTGTTAGGCTGTACTATGATGTCGTCGCTTCCGACTGAGACATCGACTGCGTTTGGAATCGATCGGTTCTTGCACATGTTGAGCTGCCCGTCTAGATATGACAATTTCAATTCTGTTGAGGCTATAGCCACGACGGACATGGCGTCCAAGTCGACAGCAATCGTGACGACTGGGCTTGCTGTGCCAGAACCCAAGACGACGCTGAGTGGTCTGCCTATGGACTCTGCTGCTGCTCTCCTGCAGACTGTAGCTCGCCAGGATGCTATTCTGCGCAATCGCCTGTCGACTGTAGTTTCCGCATTTGTCACGAGAATTGACTGGTTTGCAGCGTATCTTGCTGACGTCTACAACCGTATCTTGACTCATCCGTTTGGACCCCAAGTATACAGATATGTTCGAGTCGAAGTGCCTAAATCCGCTAGGCATTTGAGTGCCGGGACGGCGCGCTACAGCCGTGATCTCGTTCCGCGTGTCCAGCACAATGCCCGTGCTGTGACGAACCAAGCTCTCAAGGTACTGGAACAGCTAAATGCTAGTCGTACCAAGGCCCGTAGAGCTGTGCTCGACGCGCTGCTGGCGTCCGGCGATAGACTGCTTGTGTCGAGCGCTGCTGTTGCGCATCGAGTGTCTGTTGCATCCCAGTGGTCGAGAGATGTCCTTCGCGCTGCTCTCACCTCTGTCAGTCCCTCTGCTAAGCACTTGGTCAATGAGGGGTCATTGTGGATGTCACATGTTCTGCACATGGTGAAAGACGAGTTGGACAAGTCCAAGGTTGTGGACCGTGTTGCCAAGCTGTATGACGGTGCCAACAAGCAGTTGACAAAATTGGCATGCAGCACTATTGACAGGCTATCAGGATCGAGTGAGAGGGTATTGCAGCAGGCATCAGTGTTGAAGCAGCGTGTAGGAGCTTACTCTGGTGAGAATGGGTCGAAGCTCAGGTCACAGGCAACAGAGAAGGCTGCTGTTGTTCACAATAATGTCAATGAGTACGCGAAGCGAGTGCGCGATTGGTTTCACCACCAGGAATGGCATTTCACGCAACACATCCACGCGCATGCAAACATGGAGGGTCTTGCTGGTAAGATCAATTGTCGGTTTGGAAAGTCGTGTAGCCGTAAACTCGATGGACATGGCAAGCCGTGCACGAAACGACGATCTAGACGTGGACGAAACGAATGAAGACAGACTACTAAATGTGTGTTTGATTGAGGTTGACGCACATTTTATTTATTCTACTCTTTTTCTTTATAATGTTTTTATGGTTGAATTGAACAGGTCATATATAAACCATTTTTAGGTCTTTTGTTCGGAACTTGTCCGAGGCAGCAGCAGCCCGCGCTCCAATACTTCTCCCTAACCCTGGAGTTCCTGGCTGGTAAAATCGTCATCGAGTCACACTGTAATAGAACACAACTTTTTACACCATGTCGTACTCGTATGTTCAGAAAGCACGCAAGGTTCTATGTATTGGCCGCAACTATGCGGATCACATCAAGGAATTGAAGAATGCGGCGCCTGCTCAGCCGTTTTTCTTCCTCAAACCGACAAGTTCCATTCTACTGCCCAAACAGGGACCTATTCTTCGACCTCGCGGTACAAAGCTGCACTATGAGCTCGAGCTGGCCATTGTACTCAACAAGCAGCTCAAGAACCTTGATGCGGCCAAGTTTGGTACTAAGGAGGCTCTGGATGCCATTGAGGGATACGCGTTGGCTCTGGATCTGACGGCGCGTAACGTGCAAGACGAGGCCAAGAAGAAGGGCCTGCCATGGACCATTGCCAAGGGATTTGACACTTTTCTGCCATTGTCGGGATTCGTTCCGAAAGACAAGATTCCCGACTTTGACAATGTGTTTTTGAAGCTGCTTATCAACGGCGAGACGCGTCAGGCCGACTCGACCAATCTCATGGTGTTCAAGATCCCCCGCATTCTATCGTCCATTTCGTCTGTCATGACCCTCGAGCCAGGCGATATCATTCTCACTGGAACCCCGAAAGGAGTCGGCTCTATTGCTCCTGGTGACCACCTTGTTGGAGAGCTGAGTGTCGATGGTAAGGTGATTGATGAAGCTACTCTTGATCTTGAGGTCGCCGACAAACCAGGACCTTATGAGTACGCAGAGACATAAGCACGAGGTTTCAGTACGCAAAGACATAAGCAGGAGGTTCAGTACGCAGAGACGTATAGCACGAGTGAATGTCAAGCACATAGACTGAAAATACAAGAAAGCAGATTCCATCTGTCTGTTTGACTGTCTTTTCAAGGTCATCACACACCACACTAATTGTAGCTGAATGCATGCTATCACAACACAAGAATGCGCTCACTAGGAGGAGAGTACTGGCGTAGCACAATTCCTCCAGCCTGTAACACCTTTGCCGAGGAATCATCCATGCTGTAGGATTGTGAGTAGACAACTTCACAGATGCCGCTCTGAACAATCTTGATGCTACATGTGAGACATGGACAAGTGTTGCAATACAGCGTACCCTGAGTACCGAGACGGTCACGGCCTGATTCCAAAATGGCGTTCTCTTCGGCGTGGAGACACAGACAAGTGGCTAGAGCAGCACCCGAGCCATTGGCCGAGTTGCACCTCTCACAACCTCCCTCATTACAGTTTGTCAGCCCTCGCGGTGTACCGTTGTAGCCCGTTGAGATGACGCGTTTTTCGCGCACAAGAACACAACCAACGCGTCTCTTCATACAATTGCTTCGTAGAGCCGCCAGATCAGCAAGACGCATAAAGTAAGCATCCCATGAGGGCCTCAACCGCGTCTCATCCAGCAGATTCAGCTTGCCAAGGCTCACGTACAGCAGTTCAATATTGTCGGTGCCGTTGATGACGACGACCTGTGCTTTTCCTGTAACCATGGCTCCTTTGCTGCTGTTGTTGTACATGTAAGCGTCCGACTTGGCGGCGAACTGCTCCATATCCGGTTGAGGCTGATCCAGAGCCTGCTGTTTGGCACAGTACCGTTTCCATCGTACTACAGCAGGCGCATCTATGGAAACATGAAGGAAAAACGGTCGCTTAGCAAGTGCTTCGAGGCTGTCAATATCGTCAACATCCGTAACAAAGTGCTGTGACCATCTCTGCGTCGCATATAACAGTAGATCATCTAGGCTGCTGAAGGTCAGTGGACTGTCTGGAGACTCGGTACTGGTGGCGCCTTCCTCGATCCGCAAGTACTTAAACCCATTGAGAATGAGATATTCACGCGTAGCTGCCTTTCCAGAGCAAATGTTGCCCGAGATGCCAATGAGCATTGTATAGTAAGACTGGGTGTAAGCGGTGAAGAAGAATCGTGAGCCGTGTTAAATGTTTGATTTCACATCTCAACTGTAAGGTGTGATAAAGCACTGGTACAATAAAAAGTCAAGAGTCGTTTAAATGGCAAAAATATATAAAAATGTTATTTGATATCACTCCTTCTATCACGCCAAGTTAAATAAAGCCATCTTTTAGTCTAATAGTGTAGACTATTGGTGGATTCGAGATCTGGTAGTAAGTAGCCTTCCTAATCTGGACAGGTTTTACTGCTTGATAGTTTCGTCCCGCCAAAACTCGACTTTATATAAACCCCAATCAATTGGTAGTATGTCCTCTTATATTCCTCGTTACAGGGATTGTTTGTTGCGCGTAATTTGCTATCAACTTGACCCCCAAGGAATGCGTCTTCACATGCCAATATGTACAGCAGTCCAACCATCGAGGTAATTGGACGCGTGGACGCGAAAAAGGTCGCAATTCAGCTGTCATACAGTCGTTAAACCAGTATCTAAATCAACTTTGACACTTGACATTGCTAAGCAAAAACCTCTACTATAGTCTACGTACTATCTAACTATCAATTGACTGATAAATACTCTTGTTACCCCCTATTCAAGCACCCCATTCTGCCCCCCTACTGCCCCCCCCCCCTCCACTCAGTGGCCTCGGCCCTACCCTAGCCCCACTAGCCCAGGAGTATATCAAAGGCCCCTTTAGCTGCTGATCTATCCGTTATCCATTTGCGATCTTGACATTTTTTTGTCCTTTCGGTTGGGTCTCCTCTCTCTTCATTCCTTTTCTTGCTAGACTTTTTGGTTCACTTTTTTGTTATCTGATCCGTAATCCGACCGTTGTCAGCCCTGTTTTGTCCAGTCGTTAAATCACCTCCTCAGTACTCGAATTTTTCACCATGGTGGCTCCTTCGACCCTGATGTCAGCTTCGCGCCAGGCTACGACGGCTGCTGTCTCGACTACTGCCACAGCGCGTCTTATCACGTCTCAGCCGACTGCTGTTACACCGCTGCTAGCATCACTTCGTCCGAAGGCTGCGCAGACAACGACGGCTGCGGCCCAGGCACCGCGCCGGTTCTTGTCCTATAAGTACCCATTTCCCTCGGTACCCCGTCCTCGCCGTAACCTGCTCTACTACTACAATCCTATGGCCACCATTAAGCGAGGACTCAAGCGGATTCCAGCCTCGCGACCAGCCAAGTTCATGCGCAAGACAACGTCGCTAAAATGGTCCTCGCTTGGAAAGCTGGGCGCGTTTCGTCGCAACTCGACGGCGTCACAGCCACTACTATCACGGGCTGCTAGCGAGCCTCGCTACGGAACATTTGCCCGCATTCCAGGCTACCGACGGTTCGCATCGGCAGCTGGTGGTGCTGGTCCTAGAAGGGCTGCAACTGCCGCTGCCTCGTCTGCTTCCTCGGCTAGCTCGGCTTGGAAGTGGTGGGCTGTTCCTGCTGTAACTACGATTGTGTTGTGGACTGCCATTCGTCGTCGCAAGCCCGACAACGAAGAGGACTCTGAGCGAGCGGCGCCTCGTCCTGCCAAGCCCTGGCAGGTCGCTGCCTACTCTACGCTACCTCTCAAAGCCATGTCGCGACTATGGGGCCGCGTTAATGACATTACTCTGCCTGTGTGGATGCGTGCGCCTGGCTTCAAGCTCTATGCTTATTGCTTTGGTGCCAATCTTGACGAGATGGCTGAACCAGACCTCACCAAGTACCGTAATCTCGGTGAATTCTTTTTCCGTGAGCTCAAACCTGGTGCGCGTCCCATTGACCCAGACTCGCCGCTTGTGTCCCCTGCTGATGGTACTATGTTGCACTTAGGAGTCATTCGCGATCGTAAAGTGGAACAGGTCAAAGGTATCACGTATTCTCTGGACGCCTTGCTTGGTGGAGGAGTAGACCATTCGCTGGCTGCACCTTCACATGACGTTGATTTTGAGCTCCACGACCAGGAGCAGATTCTCGAACGACACCGACAGTTTGCTGTTGTCAACGGTATCAGCTACACACTTGATGAGCTCATTGGTGACTCGATCCATGCGCAACCCGTCGAGACAAGCTTCCATGTCGAGGGAGATGCCACTGCCGACACAAAGATGCCTCTGTCCAACGTGTCCAAGGTGACTGGCGAGCTTCTTAAGCCCGACTTGACGCCTTCATCGGAAAAGGAGCTCTTTTTCGCAGTCATCTACCTGGCGCCGGGCGATTACCACCGATTCCACTCGCCTGCTGACTGGGTAAGCTCGCTTCGTAGACATTTTGTTGGCGAGCTCTATAGTGTTGCGCCATACTTTCAGAGCCGTTTAGAGGGTCTTTTCTGCCTTAACGAACGGGTGGCTCTTTTAGGACGCTGGCGCCATGGATTCTTCAGTATGACACCTGTTGGTGCCACGAATGTTGGTAGCATTTTGGTTCACTTTGACAAGGACCTACGGACCAACACTGTTTATGAAAATCCGCCTCCTTCCGAGGTAGCGTCGAGCGCAGTGTCTGCGAATGGAGACTCTGATAGTGAGACTGACCCTCTGTTGCGAACATCATCTGAACCAGCACCTGCCACTCCCAGAATCTCTCGTCGTAAGGTCAAGAAGTCTACTTGCTACGAGGCCACTTACTATCGAGCTAGTCCGTTGCTAGGTGGCTATCCTCTCACCAAGGGCCAAGAAATGGGTGGTTTCAACCTTGGTAGCACCGTTGTGCTTGTATTTGAAGCCCCCAAAACGTTCCAGTTCAAGGTAAAGGCTGGAGACAAGGTCAAGGTTGGCCAGGCTCTTGGCAGCGAAAGCAATTAGCATTATTTATTGGCGAAAAAACATACCACCGGCAGGTTATGCACAAACAAAATAACATTATCTATCGGATGACTTTTGAATCACAGAATGAAAGACTTCAGTACCACTTGAGAACTACCATCCATACTAGCAACATGACTCCAAAGAGGCTCACGCAAAGAGGACCCAAAACGCGAGGTCCAAAGTGGTTTGCAATGACACCGTTGACAAACGGTAAGATGGCAGCGCCAGCACCACCGAGGGCAGCAGAGAACCCAACTCCACTGACGTGTAGACGTTTAGGTAGCTTTTTGAGTGCTACAACCACAATAGTCGGGAATAACGGTCCAATGACCACGCCAAACAGTGCAGCAAATAGTGCAGAGACAATTAGAACTGGAACCAGCCATATAATGAGTAAAAAGGCCAGTGCAAGAGCCAAATATGCAGCGACAAAGGCCTCTTCAGCATGAAAGTGACCTACAATGAACCCCAGAACAATGCGCCCAAATGTAAGGCCAGCCCAAAAGCCGGTTGTCACAAATCCCATCTTGTTACGGTCTCCATGACGAATGACAATCATGAATGTGGAGATCCAGCCTGCAAACCCGACCTCTCCACCAACGTATAAAAATAGATCAAAAGATAGCAGCCATACTAGCTTACTACGCACGACCTCGGACATGGACGAGTTCTTCTCTTGTTCGGTGCTAGCAACGCGCTCACGGTACTTGTGTGGTTTGTCGTCCCGGAAGGTTATGGCTGAACAAATGACTGACAAGGCACTCATGCCAATTAGGACGTAGTAGCACTTGTTCCAGATGATGCCACGAGCAACAATAGCCTGAAATGCAGCAGGACAAATAATACCTCCTATGCCGTAGCACCCGTGAAGAAGACCCATAGCCTGGTTGGCATGTTTCAAATTCCCGACCCACGAGTTCCATGCTGCCTCTAAGCTGCCGTTGCCAAAACCCGCTATACCATAGGCGATAACAAACACCGGGAAGCTGGGTCGTGTACTGCACACAATGAAACAGATGAGTTGAAGACTTGTTCCCATTGAACACACCCCCCAGCGACCAAGTCGTCGATGTAGGAAGTCACTGAACACAGCAGCAAACATATATCCCACGAATGGAGATAAAAATGCAATTGAAACGACGAGATATGATAGATTGTAATAGGTTTCGAGACTCGGAAGTAAAACACCGATAGATGAATCGCTCATGCCAAACACAATGAAGCCATAGTACGCAGCAGCAACCTTGGTAATGTTGCTTCGAGGATAGTTCCAGTCTTCTTCGTCATTAGCAGTCTGTTCCGTAGATTCCTCTACAGACTTTTGATCGAGCGACGCCTGATAGTTATTGATCTGCTTCTCAATGTCCGGACTAACGTCTCCGGGCTCAACGTCCGGGTCTACCTGATCCACCGTCATTGTCGTCTCGTATCATTAGACGCCTTCAAAAGAAGGCTGTGAATTTTCGGGGTAAATAGTGGACTTTTCTTGTGTTAAACTTAGGACATGGCCAAGTATTTATATATGTTAAGAAAACAAAAAATAAAAATGCTGACAGATAAGAAATATGACTAACTGGACTCAGGAACATATCCACGAAGCAGGGTTATTGACCTCAATGGCCTATAGCGGCCCGATGGCATCTGAACTTGCGGATCCAGATACCAAATTAGGAATTGCAAACTCAGTTTGCGTTTCTTGGCTGTCTGGTGACGGTGTGGGGAACCTGGCATCTCGGGGACTATCGGTGATTCAAGACACGGCTATATAACGGCCCGATACGCCAGCTTCACCAAAGACGAGCTTCACCAGATGGTTACTCACTTCAAGAACTAAATAAATGATTCCAGTCATAGTTTATTCAATAAGACTGATAAGTGAATGATTGGCCGGATTTGTGAGTCATGTAGACATAGTCAGACATCTACTTGAAAAAAACAATGATGTCACTAAAGTGATCCAAACCACTTGATGACAGTTAGTCGAACCAGCAGCATAGCATCAAAGAGACTGACGCATAGAGGATCAATCACTCGAGGTCCATATGTGTCTGCAATTGCTCCGTTAAGAAACGGCAAGAAAGCAGCTTCAGATCCGCCGAGAGAAGCAGCAAAACTGACTCCAGCGACATGAAGATTCCGAGGAAGCTTCTTAATTGCAACAACAATAATTGACGGGAACAGAGGACCACTGACAAACCCAAGAATACCAGAAAGTAACTGCAGATATAATGAGCAGAAACGAAAAATGCCAGTGCGGAGAGAACAGCAATGAACATTTCTTCAGCATGGAAATTGCCAATGATAAACCCGACAACAATTCGACCAAGAGCGTATCCAAATCCCATCCTAACATAGCCCATTGCGAGGCGGTCTCCGTGTCGAATAACAATCATAAACGTGGATACCCAATAGCCAAATCCAGTCGCCAAATCTAGAAACGCTGCCGACATATAGGAATAGCGACATTGCAAGTAGCCATACCAGCTTATTGGTGAGAACATCTGAAACAAATGATACTTGCCCTTCGCCATCTTCATCTCCACTCACGATATTTGGCACATTTCGACGGTTGTGTGAAACAAAATATAATACACGAAAAATCAATCCACTCGTAAATTCTCTGTCACTGAAGTCATTGAGTGGCTAGCGACTCCCGCAGATTACCCAGTAGAACTCGCAGCTCTTCAACCAGAGATGGAGTCAGTATAGAACTCGATGAGCCTCCTCTCCAGTAGTCGCTGAATGCAAGAAGCAGTCGGAGGTTCCACAAATCATCAACTCTCTTGGGCTGTTTAGCAAGAGTGTGCAATGTAAGACTTGCATCAAGAGCTCCAATTCTCTCGTGGAACATCTCGTTATCGGCGGTAAGAAAAGCTTTCCATCCCAGTGAGTCAACAGAAGTTAAACACGAGAGGCTACGTACAAATTCCGCAACAGGTTGCTGCTGCTTAGACACGTCATGTCGCAGCTCGCGCAGTTCCGATGAGAAGTGTACGCTGTCAGCATGATCGTCGGACTTTTCGCAGACGTATATCGTGAGATTCTTCAGAAACGCGGTAGTCAAGGGACTATCGTCTTCTAGATCAATTTCAAGAGTATAATAGTCATCGCACTCGGTTGAGATTTTAGAAATCTCACGCAAAGGTGGCAGCAAACAAGGAGAGCGTAGCTGACGATGTTCGCCGTTTTTTAAATCAATTCTCACAGCGAGTGAACACGGCTCGAGGCTATTCACATTGCGAGATATCAAGCATCTCGGCTCTGCAGCAAGGACCCACAAATGACGGAGTGCCTGTAAGTATGCCTTGTTATCGTGAACATGACTTGGGATTAGTGGGTAAAAGGATGTAACCAACGCTGCCACTGCTAGCGGTGTATCCCCCAGTGAATAAAGCCCTCCGCCTAGGAAGAGTAATCCCATGGCCAGCTGATTTGCCATCAAGCTGCCATAAATAACTCCGTCTCCAATTCGCGCGTAGAGTCGGCGCAATCGCTTGAGTACGTCCAAATCTCCTGTGCCCGCCATAACACTAGCTATCGCCAATGACACGCTAGCCTGACAATTCTGTAAATTGTGCTTGGTTATCAACTCATCATGCGTAGCTGCTGGTAATTCACAGATCCTCACAAATTCATCCAGGTGGCTGAGTAATGTATCTTTGACGAGAGAATTTCCAGTTGATGCATATTTAAGACCCATCGCCAGGCAAAGACCGGCTACTATGTTGAAGTAGGCCATCTGGTCACTATCAAGCCGGTCCGTTGCAGCTAAAGAATACTTCTCACGCAAAACAGAAGGAACTGCACTGTCTATCCACTCGGATGACATTCCAATACCATCCCACATAATCAGGTTCCATGCAAGAATACGCAAGAACAGAAAATCGGGACGAATGTAGTTAAACGTCTGCTCCGTATCTGGAAGAGCCAGCTTCTCGGCAACCGCACCGTTACTCGTCTTCATGAAAACAAACATCAGTGCTAGACAGGCTCCCGGTACTGATCGATCAAAGCTGCCTATGGTATGCACATCAGTGGAAGTTGTGCTTAGAGCCAACAGTTTCTCGATCACTCGATGCTCAACAAGGCCACTGAGATGACTGCCTTTTGCAATGTTGATGAGGCCCAGAGCTATTCCAGCAGCTGTGAAATATGCCTCGTCTTTGGGGTGTTCAACATCGGTTCTACTAGGGTCCAGTTCTAACAGTAGGACCTCCGACATCTTTCGGTGTCTCGTTCCACAGTACAACAAGCCAATACCGATTAGACCAGCGGTCTGTACTGACATTTCCACATTGAGGTCACTTGAGCCTAGGGGTAACAGAGCGGCAACGTGTACAGACAACACCTTTGTGAGCTTGACATCTGAGGATCCAATCTTGCTAGCAGACATTCCAATGAGTAAAGCAATGCTTGTCGGAGTATGCTTTGGGCCGAGATAATTGTAAATATGCCATTCTTCTAGTTTGGACAGATGCCCATTGAGGCCGAGCCCTAGAAGGAATCCAGCATGTTGGGGAGTTAATGTTGCCGACTTGTTGAACACAATCCAGCTTCCAGTGATGTGTGCAGCCGACGTTGAAATACTCAATCCCGCAGATACACCATTGTGGAAGTATCCCCATACAACGGAATCTTCGTTTTCAAACTGCTTCCCAGCAGCTATATCTGTCGCGTTAAGTGGAAGAAACGTGACTACGAAGTTCAACTTTGGTATACGATGTCTTTCTGTGACAAGAGGATTTCGCGCAGAGTAAAACAAAGCCGCCCTTCCAAACGGAACAGAGAATGTACGCATTGCTACCGCCACTGCCATCAGCTTCTGTCGTGCCATGGTCTCATGTTCAGTTCCCCCTGGCTGTAGTGTAACAGTTTGTTGACGTGATGACATCAGAAGCTTCGATACTTCCAGAAAACGGCGATCCTCGCAAAAGATTAGCTTTGAAATGGCGGTACGATCTGCTTCTGATTGACCACCGGGACCAACAGCGTCGTGCTCGTTGACATTTTGCACTATCGTTCGGATATCAGAGGCGGGATCTCGAGTGTGTTGGTCAGCAGATCTCGTCTTAGGTTGTTCTCCAGATATCAACTTACTAAGATCCTTCCGCTGAAACAGCTCGAACTCATCGGCCCCACCACTGATGACCTGACCGTGTAGATGTGCGATAATCTCTAGAAGAGGAATGCTGATTGCTTCCAGATATTGAAGGATATCCTGTCTGGTCATCCCAAGCTCTAGAATCAAATTGACAATATCACCTGATAGCACCTGCGGTGATGCCATGGCGCGATATAAATGGAGGATCCGGCATATGTTCGGGATGATAGCCATTTGCTGTGGGGTGTCAGTTCCGATAATGTCCTGTAGTGTCACAAACGGGACATCAGTGGATGTGATGCAGCCCAGAAGGGACTGAAAGATAGACGGTGGTTCTTCAAGTGGCTGTGGAGCATTGAAGTAAGCTTCTGTGGTTAGATGTGTGGTAGCAGAACTAGCGGGCAACGCACCAGATATCACCGCTGTCGGAGTAGCGTAGAAGGATTTCCAGGATGGAGTCCAATCAGAGACTAAAACGAGCGCCCCAAGAACATCAGATAGATAGTCTGCCTCACGGGTAGAATGCAACAGCAACCGATATTCCTCGCGGATAATGTGCAGACAAAGAAAGATGTGCGCACGGATTTCCTCGGGAATCAGCTCCCTAAGGATGTTGTGTGATATTTGATAACCAATAGAAAAGCTTGTGTCAACAATTGAGAAAGTCTGATGATGTGGTGTCACGGCCTTTAATTTTGCCCACGGTGATGTAGACTGAATTAATGATATGGTATCAGCAGCTGAGCTTTTTGGAGAGAAGTCGGACGAAAAATCAACAAGGCAGCCAACAATTGCAGCGGCAAATGTCAATCGTTCGTCGGCGAGTCTATTTGAAACACAGGCCCATAGCCATGCGTATCGAACCTGTTCAAATGTCGATTGTTCGAGTACCAGTCGTAACGCATCTATACATTTCATGACCAGTTTGTCAGAAGCAAGAAATGCAACGTTCAGATTGCGTGGGCCGCTGAGAGAGGTCTCAACACGGATTCCATTCGAGGAGCTGTGCAATATGCGGGTGGCACCACCAATGTTATCAGGCAGCGAAATAGGAATTGGAGGATTGCGAGGTAAGAACGGATCGTAGAGGTGTAACAAACCATCTGGAGACACCACCAACAATAAGCTCTCTTCATATGATCCGCCATCTAATGGTAATTTGGCAACATCTGTGGCAGGAGTAACGGTGGGTTCACCGACACTTGGTATACCGACGGGGCCGCTCGAAGACTTTGTTATCAAGACGCTGGTGAGAACGTTCTGCGCACGGTTGAGGATAAGCAACAACTCTGAATCATCACGTACCAGCATCAGGACCTTGATGTCATCCAAGCGGTCTACGGTATAAGGCATAGTCGAAGATTGGATGCAAGTTAGAATGACATCGCGACGCGTCGACGCTATTTGCATGTGAGTGGATCCAAGCTCCTTGGCCACGAGCCCCTCAGATTTCGAATCAAAGCTGGATCGACGCTCCATTGACACTGGTGCATCGGATCGTGGTAATGACAGGCGGTACTCTAGTGACGAAGATGCAGGATCAGCTTCACCGCCAGATTCGTCTTGGATTCGAGGAAACAGTGCCGACGACCGTCTTCTCGTTGAGCTTCGTCGACGGACAGCACGACGCGCATGATTCGAGAGATACCTTGTGTGATATAGAGAGAATTCGGCCGTCTCTGAGTTGTAAGTGACACATATAGATGAGTTCCCCTTTGCGTCAAAGTAGATCATCTGTTCTGTAGGCGCAATGGCAGAGGTTGACGAGGATACGACAAGGCCCAGATCGAGAATGGGATCCACCATACAAAAGAACTTTGGATAATTGGAATTGGCCGAGTTTGCAGCAGCCCTGAGACCCATTGAGGACGGCCGGTCGAGATCGCGTTCGATGATGAGGCCCTTTTTGCAGGGAAACACTCTTTTGACGGCAAAAGGCATGTTACAAACCTGTGAAACTCCTGTCAGTTGGTATATGTGCGCTGATTCGGGTAAAAACACGACAGCAGATACGTTTCCATCGTCGAATGTTGCGAATTCAGCAGCCAGCACGGATCCTGGAGCGAACGAGAACTTTCGGATGACGAGACCTCGCCGAAGCCATTCAACGGTTGCACTGTCGTCTGATACAACAAGTTTCTCGTGATCTATCGCATGAGTGTGCAGAGCATCGCGAATAGTCGCGTGGCCAGTCATTAGACGCACCACCCCTCAACGCGACTTCGACGACGTGATCCGTTGAATTGGTGAAGTGGTGAAGCTGCCAATTGTGAGCCGCACATATCATAGAGGAGGTCCAGTCAAGTTTATGAGATGATTGACTGATGGACTATGTGATGCACATTAATATATTATACTAAAGCATTCAGAAAACCCTCTTCAGGCTCTCTGAGAATATAGAGGTGGAGTGTTGCCACTGAGATCATCGAGAATCCACTGTGCTTCACGGCGACCAGTAGCAAAAGCACCATGAACACAGCCATTAGCCTCGATAGTCGTGTGCTCTCCCGCAAACCGTAGACGGCCCACTCCATCAATAAACGGAATGAGACCGGCGTAGTAGTTCTGCCCAACACGCAATGCCGAGTAAGAGCCACGGAAAAGCCTGTTCTGAGTCCAAGTAGTATGTTTCATCCACGTTATGGGGGGAAGAGGCTGTAGAGGATCTTCTCGGACGCTCAAAAATGCTGGCTCAAAGAACCGCTGGATATGCTCGTCGTTTGCTTCGAGGAACTCGGTCAACGGAGGAGGTGTTAGCACAAGCAGTGAAGGGCTTCCAAATATGGACAGACCATTAATGAGTGTCAAGGGATAAGCTTCTGGGATTAGTTCTCCCTCGATAGGCTCCTTGTCGGCAAGGATGATGAAGTTGTCGATGTCATGCGGCCAAAACGTTGTTTCAAATTCAATGAGGAACTTTCCAAGACCTGCAATCTCAAGATCGTCAAAGATGGACGACAGCACGGGGGGGATGAGACCCGGCTCAAAAAGGTTCCGATGCGTGTGTTTAAGGGCCCCAGCAGGGATGGTGACAATGACATACTGTGCCATCAGCGGCTCACTGTTCTCGGTCGTAATAAGGTATCCATCACCCTGTTTGGAGATGTGCTTGACCTCAGTGTTGAGACGCAGGTCAAAATGACTCTGATCAATCTGTTTGTAAGTGAGGTCAAACAACTGATCATATCCCCCGAGAACAAAAGCATGACGGCCATTATCCTCTGGAATCCCGTATCGAGTCGACTGACGGTCCCATGGAATTGCATGCCATAGCTCGAGATAGCGGATCATCTGCGGAACTACTTTCCTGTTGAACTCTGACACCAGCGGATGAGTGTTGACAAATTCAATGGCATAGTCCTTCAGCGGACGATCAGCCAACTCGAGGTCCTCGTATGCTAATTTGGCACTGACTTCCACATCATTCATGACTCGGTGAGCACCCGACTTGTTCAAGATACGATGGCCCTGAGTGTAGTACACCGTTTCACCATCGTCATAGTGCATGCCAATGCCCTGGCTGTAGGCATAATCAAACAGCTCGTTCTGAAGCGTATCATGAAGCCAAGACGCTCCAATATCAAAGCAGCGACCGGAATGGTCGCGGTACGTGAGTAAACGGCCGCCAGTGCGATCCAGGGCCTCGAGAACGACGACGTCCACGCCGTTTTGCGTCAGATCAACAGCAGCCTTGATGCCCGAGATTCCTGCACCGATAATGACAACCTGGTGATGCTGAGGAGTATTCTTGACATGGACATTCGTAGCAACGGTTGTTGAGCTGCCGTCTCCATGCGCTTGAGGAGAACCACTGCCGCCAGTCACAGATTTGCGATGAGGGACTGCTCGGGAACTGCGGGCCTCATCCTGCTCAACTGGCGGCTTGGAGTCACGAGCATCTTCCATCTCTGCTCCACGCTGAACTGAGAATCGTCTCAGGTTCTGGTGACGAAGGGCACCGTCTCGTTGAGAGAAGCTGAGTCCACAATCAGAGCATTGAAACTTCGTATTCGAGTGCTTCAGTTGATGGCGGAGGAGATGAGCCTGGCGCGCATAAACTTTGTGGCATTCGGGGCAAACAAACTGCTGATTTCCATTAATATCCTCAAGTACTGAAAAGCCCATATGGCTGTCCATTGCTGAACCCGTGTGCGACATCGGCTGTGCTGTGTGAGATACAAGCGGGAAGCATATCAATTTCCTTTTAAGCGCGCACCCACTAGCCGTTTTAGGCCTCGGAAGATCCGCGTATGCAGGGACCTCTTCAAAGGTACATCCATTGAAACGGTGAACTTCGACTCTTATATTTTAACTTATTTAGCGGCTGTTTGCGAGCTGTATAATTATTCAAGCCGTAGACACAGATGTCTTCTAAACATGTTGACTGGTGATAGTCGAGAAGGGAGAGGCAGATAATGGATTATGGAGACTCAGTATTACTGTGCACACTACTAAAACACCATAACATCTGGCCCTCATAAAGCTACAGATCTCATCTACCCAAACCAACCACAAAAGCCTGTGTTTGTACCCTATTGGACAATAGACGATACCGCGGATCATGCTGATGCTCTGTTTCTTATTGGACTGAAGTACCGTGGCCCCAGCATAATCCAAGAATCACCAGGCCTATATCTACTGGAGAAGCGCCCCCTCGTTCCTCTGCTTCTTTCTTTCTTAACTTTCAGCTCCAGAAAAGAATCTGCCTAGAAAGTTAATTTAGTCGACAAAGTTCTCGCTGCTCCCTCTTAGCTGCTCACAATGGTTGCTTGGTGCTCGCTCCTCGTGACCGTTGTCGCCGTCTCGGTCAGCTCGGTTCTAGCCGCTGATCGTATTACTTTGATGGACGAACTTACTCCTTACTGCGTAAGTTGACGGGCCTACAGTGGATTTTTTTTGTTTGTTGTTTTTGTTTTCATTTCTAACTCAGGCTGAGCCTGCTTATATGACATGCTACAACAATGCGCACCGCACCTTCGATGCTTGTGGAGCTGACAAGGATTGCCAGTGCCTTGCACTCTATGGCCTCAGTCTTGAGTGTCCTGAGAAGTGTTCTTCGGTTGTAAGTTATGCACCCTACTGACTGTTCAAAAAATTATTGTCCACATAACTAACTGAGAACCCAGGTTCTGGCCAGGTTGTTCCTGATTCTCGCATCACCGCCGAGTGCAGTGGTACTATTGTTGACTCTCTTTCTCTTGGAATCTCTCGTTTCATCCCGTTTCTGGACAACTCTCGCAATGTTAACACGGAGGAAGATGATAATGATGATGACGATGACGAATGTGATAATGGTGATGATAACGACGACGGCTCGCAGTGGCGCACGCCGTCGCCCTCGAACATGCCGCATATGCAAATGCCCCAGATGCCTCAAATGCCCCAGATGCCCCAGATTCCCAAGCCGAGCTTTGGCTCCAACTCAGGCAGCAGCTCAGGTAATTCTGATGACGATTCCGACGACGGAAGCGATGATGACTACCAGGAGGGTGACCGTAATGATTACGGACACTACCCCGCTCCTCCTCCTCCTCCTCCTCCTCCTCCTCCTCCGCCTCCTGGTTATGGCATGGCTCCTCCTCCCCCTCCTGGTTATGGAATGCCGCCTCCTCCTCCGCCACCCTACCAACGCCATGATTCCGAGTACTCTGACTGGAATGATGAGGACTCGTCCTGTGACGGTGGAGACAATGGCTACTCTGGTGATTGGTATCCCGAAAGCCATGACTATGTCGCAGTCGCCGGTGCCCCTAACGATGGCAACATTGTCCAGGCTGCTGCGTTTCCCAAATTCATTCCGTCATGGATCCGTCAGCACCGTCCTCGAATTCGTGCTCGCCCTGGTGAGACGCCTGCGCAGCCTCAGCCTGCTGAATCTGTATCTTCACCTGTACCTGCTCCTGTTGCTGACGGTCCCAATGCTGAGAAGCCCATTGTTGAGGCTCCTATTGCAGATGCTCCTATTGCAGATGCTCCCATTGCAGATGCTCCCACTGCTGGTGCTCCCACTGTTGATGCTCCCCTTGGTGAGCAAGATGCTCTGTCTAGCGCCGTTGAGGATGACTTCTTTCCTGACAAGCCTGCCATTAAGGACCGCTTCTTCCCTTCGCCTGAGTGTACGGGCGATGAGTGTGGTGATTTGCTAGTTAACAATCCTGCACTCAAGAGCCGCCTTGGCAATGGCAATGGCAATGGTAATGGCAATGTGGTTGGCGAGCCTGCTGCTGAGGGTGCTGGTGTTGAGGGCACTAAGGAGACTATTCAGGAGTCTTCTGAGATCAGCCCTGATGGCGGCTGTCCCGGCGGCAACTGCGGTGGTGGTGGCTGTCCTGGTGGTGACTGCAGTATTGGTTGCCCTGGAGGTGATTGCTTCAGCTGTCCTGGTGGAGACTGTGGCTGTGAAGGAGCAGCTTGTAGTCTGCTTCCCAATCTCAAGGATAAGTTTCATGGCCATGATGACTGTTCGTCTGGTGGCTGTGAGGACCTATTTTCGCGTCTTCCCAACCTTAAGGATAAGTTCCATGGATGTCATGGCAATGATAAGTGTATTGCTGAGTTCTGGGAAGAGGTTGAGCGTTATGAGGCGACACCTGCTGGGGAGGCCGATGATACTGATGATAGTTCTTCAAGTGAGCCCCCGGCTCCAGTCTTCAACGGTACTCTGAGCCGTAACTCGACTGTTGAGCCGAAGATGGTTGTTGTTCATGCTGCCAAGTCGCACATGCGTGCTTCCAATTCGACTGGTATGGCCTCCAACTATACTGCTCATCCCATGAGCAATGGAGCGTCTGTTGCCCCAGTACACTGGCTGCTGACGGCTTTCAGTCTCATTCCTATTACTGTTCTGTGTGTTCTGTAGTCTGCTGGACTTTCTTGTTATTTTTTTTCATGGTGATAGAATAGATCAAAGTGAATAAACAGTTACATTAGTTTCGTTTACCCCTGAGTCCTAATTAGCATGTTTATGCATAACTTCCCAATAAAACACGACAATTTCACGGTTAAGTCCAAGTTTATTATTCAACAGTCCATGCCATATGCTCGGATTACGGGCCTTTGACAGTGTATTTGAGCCAATAACTCATGTTCAAGACTCTCGAGATGTTATAGACGCTTGTAATGTTGTTCTCGAGTGGTTGACGCCGGGACATGGAGGCGGTAAGTTCTGGTAACGACTTTGACCTGTTGTTTATACTAACTGAAGAACTGCCTACTGCTGTTCTCAATGCTCTTCAATACTCGACAAGATTTGACCGCGAGTTTCTGAATTCATACCAAAGTAAGTACTAAGCCGTTACGTGTAATCATAAGCTAACACTAGATATTATCCGAAGACACTTCCTCATCCAGATAACACCAGTACTGAAGGTAAGCGAGATCAGTTTACGGTACCAGTTGACACGTCTAACAACAGCAAATGACAGCAGGTATAGAGATCGAACAGCTGGCATTGTCACTGGGTGATGCAAAAGCCCAATGCTATTCTCCCTTGAATTCTCTCGATGCGGCAGGTTTCCCCATCCATGAGTTTCGCGAGTATGCCGACAGAACCTGCAATGCCATTGTTCGATTGAACATTACCTTTACTCGGCTTGAGCAGGTCGTAAAGACTTATCTAAAGTCCCATCCTATTTATACATGCAACGACCGGGATGTTGAACTCGTTCAAATGTTGATGCATTGTGGTCTGGCCAGCTCTGTAAGCAAGATAATTGCTAGTTCGGTTCTCGACGAGATCAAACAAACTTGTCGAGCTCGGTATTCGCAACGTCACGACGTACCAATTGTCGATGAATTCAAGGCCTGGGCAATGGAATGTCTTATACCTGCAATCCCGCGACTACTGGGGCCCTGGTTCGATGGAGTTGATGTAAGCGACAGTGGCACGCACAGCACCATGACGCACAGCACCATGCCAGAAATCCTTGTGCTCGTGGAACAAGCAATATGTGAGCTACGGACTGAGGAGCTTTTCGACATCATTATCCGATACCCTACCTCATCACAGGCGTTAGCAGACTTGAAAGCCTGTCTCAAAGAGCCATGGCAACGGGCTGCTGTGGTCAACACATTTAGACGCACCTGTGCTCACAGATTGCTTCAAGGCGGTACCAACACGGTCGACATCATTTCAACCTACATATCTGTGATTCGTGCGTTCACTGCACTTGACCCGAAGGGTGTTTTACTTGACAAGGTAGCAAGGCCCATTCGCAGGTATCTCAAAGATCGCGAAGACACAATCCGCATTCTCGTGTCTGGCTTTCTTGGGGATGAATCATCTGATATCAAGTTCCTTTCTCTGGAATCTAATGCCGTTCCAGAAGAGAAACCTGCTGGTGACGAGGACCAGTTTGGTCTTGACTGGGAGCCAGATCCAATAGATGCTCCTGGTGATTTCACCAAGGATTCGTCGGTCGACATCGTAGCGACGCTAATGTCACTGTATGACAACAAGGACGTTTTTGTTCGAGAGTTTGTCAATGTGTTTGCTGAGCGTCTGTTATCAGACACGAGCTCAGTGGCTGGAGTGCAGCAATTTCTTGAGTTACTCAAGGCCCGATTTGGTGATCGTGAACTACAGAATCTTGAGGTCATGGTGCGGGATGTTGTGGGAAGCCGGAAAATCGATGATGAAGTCCACAAAGCTAGTGGAGAGTCGGTGTTATCCCAGGTACATGCGACCATTCTGTCACGGTTGTTCTGGCCGCCGTTCAAGACCCAGACATTTTCACTACCGCGCGACGTCGAGCAACAGCTGGAGTCGTTTTCATCGTTATTTTCTAACCTGAAATCAAACAGAAAACTCAAATGGCTGCCGGCACTGGGCACCGTAACGGTGGATCTTGAGTTTGAAGACCGAACTCTTACGATTCAGGTATCTCCTGACAAGGCAGCAGCCATTGCTCTGTTTGATGGCGCTTCGCGGTCAGTAGACGAGGTTGCTTCAGCTTTGAGCATAACCCCGCAACATGCGACGCAGATCTTGCAATTCTGGGTGGGTCGTGGTGTGTTAAGGTTGAATAGTGACGTTTACTCTGCTATCGAGGTGCTCAGCGAGTCAGACGAGGTTCGAGTCGACGGCGTTGATGATGCTACATCGTCGGCCGTGCAATCTGCAGAAGAGCGTGCTGCTGATGAGATGAAGATATACTGGACATATATCACCGCCATGTTAAGAAACGTCGGTGCTATTCCAGTTGAGCGAATTCATGCATTCCTTAAGATGGTGGTTCCGAGTGACGTTGCATATACCAAGTCTCAGATTGAGCTGGAGAACTACTTGATGTTGAAGGTTGAGGAAGAGGAGCTTGAGTTTGCCGACGGCAATTATAAGTTGCGAGCCTAGACATGATATGATGAAAAAAAAACGTATGCATAATATTAATAGTGTTCTCTTTTTTAAAGGTCTTCGGACCAACCAATACCATGGAATTTGGGATCGTTTGAGGTGCCGTCAAGATGATGTTGCAACAGGTCTGAGTAGAGCTCCGAGTCGGGTTTCCAGTAGCGAAGAGTCAAATCATCCGAAATGCTCATGAGAAGACCTGTATTGGGTTGGAATGTCACAGAGGTCGCTTCTTTGGAGTGTCCATTTTGAAGAAGAACAGAGCTGGCGTTTGAGACGCGAGCATGAGCTCCAGGCTTTGAGAACAGCGTGATACCATTCTCTCCACCGCAAGCCAGGTACGAGCCAAAATTAGAGGGTGATTGTCCGACAAGAGTCATTTTGCAGTAGAAGGAGGACACGGCCAGCGAGTCGGAAGTCAAGTGATCAATGACTCCATAGTTAGGATGCGATAAATAGTAGGATGACACAACACCATTACGGGACATGGCCCACAGCTTGTTGTCAGCAAAATCGGGGACAAGTGAAGTGATTCCAAAATGTCTGTTACTCGGCTCAGCAGGGCCAACTGTAGCAGTCGGGGTTTGAATGTTACGGGAGACGAGTCGTCTCAAGTCCCAGAACTTGACATAACTGTGGTTAGCTCGTCCATTGGTTATTTGCAATAAGTTTGCAACGCAAAAAAATAAACTTACGAGTCGGCTTCTCCAGCAGAAGCGATTGAGTAGTCTCCTGTCCAAGAAACAGAGGTTACGCTGACGTTTGAGCGACGTAATTTGCCCGTTTTGAGATCATGAGCTTTTCGAATGGTGCATCTGTCAGTGTCGGATGACTTCCAAGCCGCTGCTGTTGCGGGATCTCGCGTGTCAAGTAGGTTGATTTCACCTGATCTCGACGAAGAGATGAGCAATGAGGGGCTCGTTGGATGGAAATTGACTTGCTTGACGGAGCCCGAGTGGCCAGCCATGAACTCGGAGCAGATAGCGTTACGTTCGCAGTCATAGATCTTGACGCACAGGTCAGAGGTAGAGGCAAGATGACCGTCATCTCGAGTCAGACTCAAGTCAAAAATGCTGTTTGCGTGATGGTGTGCCGAGTGACCGAAAAGTGCGCCTCGTTTATAGAGGCTGTCGGTGGTCGACGGGTCCGAATCTGTTCCTAGAAGAACAATATCTCCTTCCTCGAATCCTACAGCAACGAGTGGTTTATCTGAGTAGTTAGCAACTGCAAATCAGTGGAGAATATAGAAGTAGTTTAACTCACTGTTGAAGGCTTCAATGCAAAAGGGGGTTGCCGAAGGACAGAAATCCGCGAGATTGACACGATGCGTAGCAGGAGAACAAAATTTCTTGGCCTCGCTTTGATAGTCCACTAAATGTTAGATCCAGAAAACCGCTGGAAAGCAAAAAAGGTATATACTTACGCCATTCGAGCTCTTTCAATTCCTGCTGCTTCGTATACAAGCGGGCCATTCGCCTTCGTTGCCACGCGCTGTGATAGACAGTCTCATCAGGAGCAGTAAGGGACAGAGCAGGAGACGTGGAAGCCAATCGTTGGCGTTTCAACGGCCGAGTAGCAGGACACCTGTCGGGTGATAGTACGGTGTTTGTAATATCGGCACCGGGCCGCCTTGGTGTCATCATATCTGCGAAATTACAAAGGGGAAGTGAACGTTAGATGTTGGCCTATATTAATCCAATATTATTATAGTATTACAACATACGCGATATAGACGCGTAGATCACGTGACCAGCCTGTACTTTGCCGTGCGCTTTAATTTGAAGCCTGTCCAAGGGTTACCGAGCTGCACATCACCGGAAACGTATGCCCGAACACACATTGAAGGCGGGGTAATGCTGTTTCATATCTACTGGCCTGTTTTCGCTTAAAGGGGAAGGTTTTACAGTCAAGGTCCTCTCGGGTAGTTGAATAGGTTGATTCCAGCACTTTATTGAAAATTGAGTTGTTTGCATGTCCAAATGGCCATCTTTACAGGCGATGAAGATGCATTCTACAAAGGACCCTTTACAAAGCAGGGAACATCGGATTAGTAAGGATGATGCAGGGAACACCGTATTAGCAATGATGTCACACGAATTGAGACCGTGTTTCAGGATTACAGACTGCAGGGCCGCCTTGAGATATACCTTGGTGAGTAGTCAAGAGAGCCGTGAGATGTATGAGGCCGTGGGAGTTAGAGGGGGAGGGACAAGCGTATGACAGGACTGGTGATAAACTGAACTTCCTCATCTATATAGAGATTATCATACAAGATTTGATAGATCGTATGTGGGTGATCCTCCCATTATTCAGTTGTTGCCTGATTTAACCACGTATTTTGAGGCTCTATCAGAGGTTTCCTCAAAATCGCGCCGACTCGGCTGCATGCAGTCCAGATTAGGTTCCGTGCAGCTTGCAGTATGCAGCCTTAACCTCAAATTGGCACTTTTTGATGGCTGTCGGCCTCACCATCACACCAATCAACTGTGCACCTTTGCCGAGATCCTGTCCAAACGAGGTAACAGTACCGGCGAACTCGTACTGCACTGCTCATGGTGAGGTCGTATCTGAAACAGCGTGGGGTTTGGTTGAGGCCGACTCATTAGCCAACCACATGAATCAAAGTGATAGTAGGTTTTGCTCTTCTTTCTCTTGTTGTTTTTCTTCTTCTTCTTCTTCTTTTAACTGTCATCTACAACTCTCTCTTACACCATCCATTACCTCGCTTTGCATTTGTAACTGCCATGAGTCGTTTTCACTCGGATTACTCATCCGAGTTCTCGTCCGACGACGAAGCAGTGGTCATGGTCGACGAAAACGACATCGAGTCTATCTTCGGCATGATGATTTTGGGGCTCGGCCTCAACTCGACTCCACGACAAGAACCGAGAAGAACTGGATTCATGCTGGAGAAACGGCCCTTCTCCTTCACTGTCAAGGAAGTGCTGCCACTACTCCAGTTCTGTGAGATCGAGCTCCGTTCACAGCCTGTTCGCATGGTGTTGCGGTGGAGATGTCCTGGTTCAAACAACGACACTCAACCACCACGAGAGGACGAACGAAACATCTTTTTGGACATCTTTATGACTGCAAAACTTATACATTGCCCCGGATTTCGTACTCATCCAACCCCCGATGCCCGTATGCTACTGCAACCAACCCCAAAGGGATTCTACTTTTTGCAACAGTTCTGCCTTCGCAATGGCATTTCCAATGCTCCCATCAAGTCAGCCCTTGATTCAGACTATAACACCATGCGGTGTTTGTCGGTAATGCCATTCTGGATGCAGCTTTCTGACAGCCAGAGCCTCGAGCTGCTAACAAGCATCATTTTCCGGCGCATGATGGGCCATGAACCTAACGTCTATGACCCGGCAAGTGAGCCCGACCCCACGGGTTACATTTCCTCTGTACACCATCAGACGAGCACGTCCTGGTACTCGGTGCCAATGGTGCGCAAAGAAGACAAGTACGTTCCGCCATATCACCACCCATTCTTCACGCACCCAGACTCTGAATCCGTGTGCCAGTACTATGTGTCACACACGGGACTTCGCCTCTTCAAGAACATCAAGTTCGGATCCAACATCGATGAAACAGAGATCGAGCTTGTTTACACTTGCTCAGGAAAGGCTATTTACCAGTGGCTTATGGAATGTCTTGAGGTTGTCCATCGCCAGGACGTCATGGAGCTGGCTGATTCATTGTTGAAGTACGGATTCCTAGCTCCAGTTACGCTGGCACCATCCATGTCTCTTCCTGGTACAGCAATGCGATACACGCGGGATTCGTACTATGCGATCACGGCAGCTGGAGCTGCTGTTATGCTGTGGCCTGATGAGGCTTTGCAAGAACTGGGGTTTGATGTCGCGGTGAAGAAAGATGTTGATCTGAGTGTTCTCAAACCAGATTACGATCTAGGAAACCTTGGACTCACAACTGTATTTGGCTGTCTGGGACTCAGTTCTCTTCTCAAAGAATTTGCCAACAACAACTTGTGTGCCGAGAACGTCAACTTTTACTGGGATATGAAGGTTGTCTCGGATCTGTACTTTGAATTGTCAGAATATCGGGCTGGTGTCAGAATTGGTGACTGGACGACCGAAGGGTGTACAAGTACATTGCGAAGTTGCATTTATTCCCTGTGCCATCGCTACCTTTTGTCCAAATCGCCAATGCCTGTCAATGTCGATGCAACTTCTCATGCTCTCATTGAGCAGCAGCTCAGAGTACCCACGACTGGCGACGAATCCTTGGCTTTTGTTGACCGAATGGAGACGGCACTTGCGCTGGTAACAGATTCCATTTCGCGGCTGATTACTCAGGACATGATGCTCAAGTTTTCCATCTGGCCTGAGCTCGACGAAACCTACCGAGCATTGGCCCGTTCTCGAGCCTGTCGTGTGCTCTATGCTTCGCGCTCACGAGGCAGCTCGGCCAACAGTACCAAATCAGCCCGGACAGCTTCTCCTCAAGGACAGAAATCAAACTCTTCAGTTTAACAAACAGAGGTATTGTTATGTAATAATTAGTCGGAACCGCATCTAGTACATGATTCATGTATGGTTTGTTCTAGTAACAAGGTGACTATGATTGATATATGGCTCGTGTAGTAAGTAAAGTGGTATGAACAGCGTATATTAAGCAAACTCAAATGGAGAGATCTATTTCTATGCAATCTACGAACTACATTAACATCACTTGGTTCGGTTGAGAATGGCTGAAGTGATGTTTTTGAGGCCTTCAAGGGCATTCGAGTCTGGCAACACCTCGAGCTGGCGAAGCGCTTCATCAGCATAGTGAATAGCCAACTGGCGGGTCTTGGCAAGACCGTCTGCACGAGCAACATAGTCACGAGCAGCCTCCACATCGCCAGGCTCGTCGAACTTGCGGCGGATCATATCACCCAGCTCTGGGAACTGTTCCCAAGCATAGAGAACAGGAGCAGTAGCAAGACCTAACTTGAGATCAGCTCCAGCAGGCTTACCCAGCTCGGTTTCGGCAACAGTGTAGTCGAGCATGTCGTCGACAATCTGGAAACACAGACCGAGGTTACGGCCGTACTGGTAAGAAGCCTCGACAACGTCATCGCGGGCTCCAGACAGCACAGCAGCAGCTCGACACGATTTGGACATGAGGCTTGCAGTCTTGAGATATGTCTTGTGGATGTAGTATTCGAAACTGGCACGGTTGGCTTCGGCACTCGTATCGACAGCTGTATTTTTGAGCTGCATAAACTCGCCCTCTACAAGATTGGCAATAGTTGTGGACAGCAGCTCAATGACTTCGACGTTGCGTAGACGCGAAATGGCCACTGAGGCGCGGCCCAGCAGGAAATCACCAGCCAGAATGGCCATTTTGTTGCCAAACGCAATATTACCGCTGGGTTTACTACGGCGAGTAGCCGAGTTGTCAATTACATCGTCATGTAGTAATGAAGCAGTGTGGATCATCTCGACAATCTCGGCGAGACGGCGCTGTTTGGGCAAAATGCCGTTGGACTCAAGAGGCAGCGGTTCCTGCGGTCCACTGAGCGGGTTAAGGATGATGTGTGGGTTGATCTCATGCAATATGGCCAATGGGCTCAGAGGATCATTAATCCCCTCTCCATGCTTCTCTTCCTTGACGTCAGTCACATCGAGTGAACCGCGGTCACGTTCCTCAACAGGAATGGCACTGAGGGCTCTGCTCAACAGTAGCACAATCAACGGACGGACATGCTTGCCCTCGGACTGGAAGTAATACAGAGCCACCTTGTTAAGAGTAGGATGGCTCGAGCCAATAAGACTACCAATGTTATTGGCGAGTGTCGACATTTCACGCGACACCAGCGAGAATGGGTCATTGACAGGCTTATCTGGTTGGACAATCTTGGCTGCTGAGTCGACAGCCAGTTGAAAGGGCGAGGGAACACGCGCGGAAGCAGGCTGGGCTTCGAGTGCTGACGCAAGCAACGATTTCGACCGACAGCGCAGTGCTGGAGCCCATTTTGACCGGGAACCCAGGCGGATCATCAGTTAAGCAAGTGACTAGAAATCGTACGAGATGACCTCAAAAAGATAGACACCGAACAACACTGACAACCAAAATATTAAAAGTACAATGGTAAATCTGTCCAATAGTACAATTCGAACCGAACAGGTTATAAGTACAGGCAACACAGGTAGTTTTGGTTGGTTCAGGGATTTTTTTAGATTGTACGAAACCGATAGCCGAGCAGGCTCAAAACCGCACCGTAGCCCAAAACCCCCGGTGTGGATCGTTACCAACTACTCAATGGAAATGAAACAACTTCCCACGTCAACGGAAGTAGCCTGCTAAGGAACCCGCCAACCAAAAAAGAACGAATGACTAGATGACAATCGGAGATGCAAGGATCAAACGAGTTGGGAAAGTGTAAAGTGAGATGCGGTTCTTGCAATACTTTGAGCCGAGCTCCCAGCCGGACTGGAGAGCCGTGAGGGTTACCCTGTAAATACGGGAGGCCCAGCAGCTGCCAGCAGTTCAACGAAAATTATATGGGCACTTCTGCAGAGGCAAATCAATCCGTGTCTTTTTCGTTTTTCAACGAATCTTAATTTTTTTGTTTGGTTGAGCCCAAATCACCATGGACATCGTGTCGGCATTTCCTGGAGTTCAGTATGCGGTGAGAAAGGGTAAACAGTTTGTTATCAACGTACTGCGGACAGGACCAGTACCGAAACATATAGCCATTGTCATGGATGGTAATCGTCGGTTTGCCCGTCGTAAGCACCAGGAGACATGGGAGGGCCATAACGCTGGATTTGAGAGTCTTAGTGCAGTTCTCGAGTTCTGCTACCGGCTGGGGGTTGAAGCCATTACTGTATTTGCATTCTCCATTGAGAACTTTCAGCGTCCTGCCTATGAAGTGGATGCTCTGATGGATCTCGTCAAAGCTAAGCTCGCACAGGTATGCGAGAATGGCGACCTTGCGGACCAGTACGGGATCCGTGTGCGAATCATCGGCAACAGGGCCATGTTACCAGCTGATGTAGCCGAGAGTGCAGCGCGGGCCGAGCAGTTGACAATCAATAACACCAAAGCGACACTCAATGTATGCTGTCCTTACACATCGCGCGATGATATCAGCCATTCCATCCAGGACCTGATGCGCCTAGCAGAGACGGGAAGCCTCGATCCCGAGTCGATTGGCGAGGACACTATTGAGCGGGGAATGTATACCGGTACTCTGCCTCCTTTGGACATTCTTATTCGTACCAGTGGAGTTGAGCGATTCAGCGACTTTATGCTGTGGGAGTCCAAATCATATACCATGATTGAGTTTGTGTCGACGTTGTGGCCCGAGTTTAACTGCTGGCATATGTTCTTGATTCTGCTCAAGTGGGGGCTTCGTCGTACTGTGTCAATCTCTGAAGAGGTTGAGAAAGATGAGGTTATCCAGCGCAGTGCATCGATGCTGAGTCTCAAGGGCAGTGCCATTGCAGCATTATCTGGTGACGAGGATTTTGAACCCAAAAAGACAAGGTGAGATCAAAGTTGATGATGGTAATACAGACTACGAAGCGTTGCTCCATGGTACAGTCTTCCGAATATCACAAAACAGCTCCTCCGAACTTGTCAACACAGCTCTTTCGAACCTATCAACACAGCTCCTCCGAACCTCTAAGGTTCCCCAAAATAACAAGGCTGCCCTCATAACCGGGCAGCACATTTGCATTTATAGACATTGTTAATATTTATTGAAGTGATAGTACTTTAATCAGTAGAGTTGACTATACAGGGAGTGTTACTTTGGCTGGCATCACCACTGTTTAGAGAATTAAGAGTGTTGCGCGTCCGTAGTAAGTCTGATGGGTGTTGTAGCGAGTCAGTTGCCAGTCTAAGAGTATTGAGGTTACTGAGTAATTCCATCTACTGAGTAATTCCTTGTACTGACTAGTTCCGTCTACTGAGCAGTTCTGTGTACCGAGCACCTAGCACCGAGCACTGCGCACTGGAACCTACTGATCAAACATCAAAAGGCTTGATTAATACATGACATGCCTAGCTCATTTTTTACAACGGTATCTGTTTTAAGCACCCAGGACCGAGGCGTCGTACTTCTGCTTGAACCACTTGATGGCGTCCTCCTTGGAGATGCGGTGCGTTTTACCAACCTTGCTCTGAATGCGCTTGCGACGCGACACACGGTAACCGGGACGGCCAACAACAACGTAGAAGTCCATACCGTAAATACCAATAGAGGGGTCGTACTTGATACCAAGATCAATGTGCTCAGTGACACCGAAACCAAAGTTACCAGTCTCGGAGAAGTTCTTGGCGCGAAGCTCGTATTCCTTGACCTTAAGACCACGCTCAAGAATCTCCTCAGCCTTGGGTCCACGGACAGTGACGTGAACAGAGATCTTCTCGTTTCGTCGAATACCGAAAGTTCGGACGGTGTAACGGGCCTTCGAGTAGACGGGGGTCTGACCAGACAGCTGCTCGAGCACCTTGGCGGCACGAGTCAGACGGTCTCCAGACTCTCCGACACAGATGTTGAGAACGAGCTTCTCAATCTTGAGCTCACGCATGGGGTTGGCGCTTCCGTCAGACTGCATGTTAGTTTTGCTGTTCTCTTGTTGTATCGTTTCTTCAGCATTTCACTCACCATATTTGATGTGGATAATGTGCGGTAACACTGGAGATTTGGAAACTCGTCAGTATGTCAGATATTGGAGTCGGTACCCACTCGGAGTGCGTACATTTGGGTCTGAAGAGCAGTCACCTTCCTAAATAGGAAACACAAACTTGCCAACCAAGACGCTACCGGGGCTAGGGCTGCTGACTGCTTTCCGTACCCACAAACGCAGGGAATCAGCCGCTCGGTTGTCTCAGGGGTCGGCACAGTATGCCCCGTAAGGTTCAGAACTGTTACAGTAACAAACCATAGAATTAGACAAATAAGTCACCAATTATATATATATTTAATAATACAATATACCTCTAGAGAAGTACTGTTACAGAATATCCCATTATTCGACGAGTTGTAATAAAAAAAAGATCTTTTTGGCATCTAAAATAGAATACCTCCTATTCATTATTCCACCTCATATAACTGATGTTCCATCATATTTATTCATCTACATAAATCAATTGGTCAGAGATATCTGCCAGTCTATTTACTTGGCCTCAGAAGCCTTCTTGTTGTCATCCTGAGCCTCGGTGAACTTCTCCTTGAACGCGTTGGCATTGTCGCTGTTACCGAATCGGATAGCAAGCGTCTGGGCCTCTGGTGTACCTTCACTGATGTCCGACGTCACACTGTACACCCAGCTTCGGTCACTACCAACATTGGGGTTAAGCTTATAGTCGGGCGAAATGTAGTGGTTGGCGCAGATCTTGAGAGTCTTGTCACGGCGCATAACCAGACGCACCTTGCCTGTCTGCTTGTGCTTGAGGAATCGAACATCTCCAGTTCCTCGCTCCTTCCATTCCTTGGTATCTGGGTGGAAACGGAACAACTTAGCACGACTGGGTTAGAACTACAACTAACAATTTTAACTTGGCCACACTTGGCGACAGTCCCACTTATTACTCACATCTTGTATGTGACCTCCTCGTCCTCCTCATTCGTCTTAACATCGACCTGCTCCAGCTTCACAACTGGCTCAAAGTGAACATCAGGCGACTCGGGAGCCTCACCCTCATCATCCTCAGCATCCTTCTTGGCCTCCTCCTGCTTGTCCTCGGCCTTGGTCTCAGACGTGGCTGGTTTGGCGCCTCCAAACATGGAAAACACGTTGGTGGTGGCGGGAGCCGTGGGCTTGAACGACGATCCAAAAATCGACGGCTTCGTCTCAGTGGCCACTTCTGTGATGGTCTCCGCCTTGTCGGCAACCGTATCTTCGACCTTGGTCTCGGTCTCCACCGTCTTCTTCACTTCTTCCGCAGCCATTTATGCTATTTGTGTTCTGCTTCCACAATTACAGCGGATAGGGGGGGGGGGGGTCACAGGGGTGTGTGTTTTGGTGGAAAAAATGTCGTTTGTTTCTGGGGAACCACACCGCCCCTACCCTGATATCATGTTACCCGGGAGTCCATAGGAGGCGAGATATCCCTATTGAACGACACACTGTACATTGGTTACCAGTAACAAAGTCCCTTTGGTTCCTTTAAGCCAACACAAATGGACGCAATTGCTGCCAAATTCAGTCGGAGCGGCCCGCTCGACAAAGACCAACAAGCCCTACAGGCTCTGGCGTCTCAGAATTCCCTAGCACCTACTATTGCAGTGCCTCCCATATCTCAGGTAAGCCAAAGTCGGGGTGTTCGCAAGATATAACGTGGACCGTATCGGGCTTCAAGTTTAATACCTAACAACAGCCAACAGCGTTTTTGCGAGCTCATACAGACGATGCCACGAACCAAGATTGTATGATCAAGATTGCACACGGAACAACAACACTGGCGTTCCGATTCCAAGGCGGAATCGTTGTCGCCGTCGACTCTCGTGCCACTGCCGGTAACTGGATCGCGTCACAAACCGTCAAGAAGGTCATCCCCATCAACCCATATCTGTTGGGAACCATGGCTGGAGGTGCTGCCGACTGTCAATTCTGGCAGACTTGGCTCGGCACTCAGTGTAGGCTGTATGAACTGCGCAACAAGCAGCGCATCAGTGTGGCTGCTGCTTCGCAGATTCTTGCCAACCTCACCTACGAATACAAAGGTGCTGGTCTTTCCATGGGTACAATGGTCTGTGGATACACAAAGAGTGATCCGGCCATTTACTATGTTGATTCGGATGGTACGCGACTACAGGGTGATTTGTTCTGTGTTGGTTCAGGTCAGACTTTTGCCTATGGAGTTCTCGACGCCAACTACAAATGGGATTTGACCGTTGAAGAGGCCCTTGAACTCGGTAAGCGTAGTATTCTGGCTGCTACACACCGTGACGCCTACTCTGGAGGTTCTGTCAATCTGTACCATGTCAATGAGCAGGGATGGGTCTACCATGGAAACTATGATGTTGGAACCGAGCTATGGGCAGCCAAGGAACGTGAGGAATCGTTCAATGCCGTTGTCACGACCCTCGCTTGACCGGTTTGTTGGCTGGCATTGTTGGCTGCTCAAGGTTCCGAACTCTACGAGAGTAGTATACGCATTACAAATATATTAGAGTCGTAAAATTCGTTAGATGGACCAAAAAAAGAAGGTGGACGAACAACACAGATAGACAAATTTGACTCTACCTTCACGAAGGCTGTGGGTCCGACTTGGCAGCCTTGACTGCAACAGGGTCGTCCACACTGTCGGCAGCACGCTTGTTGGTCAACCGAGCAGCATGTGCTCTGAGTTGATCCAGTGCAGCTTTGACGCTTGGCGACGGGTTAGAGATCTTCTCGGCTTGCACGAGAATCTGAGCAATAGACGTAGGCGTAAGTGGCTGTTTCATGAGTGCTGCCAGAGCAGCTGCTGCCGATGGTTGAGCTGGAGGTTCAGCAGGAGGTTGAGCTTGGGCTGGAGCTTGGGCTGGAGCTGAAGCAGGGGCCGGAGTAGGGGCTGGTACAGATGCGGAGGCAGTCGCCGGAGCCGGAACAGGTGCAGCAGTAACAGGACTAGCAACGGCAGCAGGGACTGTAGGGGCAGAGACACGAGCTTCAACAGTAGGAGTTACGGAAGATTCCACCTGTGATGGCTCTGATACAGCACTCTCGGCAGCAGCCGGCTTAGGCGTGTCTTGAGGAGTAGTGTCAACGGACGGTTCTGATATCACAGGAACCGGTTCAGAGGAAGAGGACTTTGAGACAGCCTGTTCTGAAGGAGGTGCGACAGCAGCAGGCGTTTCAGCAGAAGGTGTGACGGTAGCAGGTGTGTCAGCAGAAGCTGCTGCTACTGGCGCCGTGACTGGTGTGACAGGGGCCGGAGTTGCCGCCGTGGCTGGCAGTGCAGCAGCAGCAGATGTATTAGATCCCACAGTAGCACCCTTCTTTTTCATGGTAGCCAAAGCAGTCTGCAGCAGTTGCGTCAACTGTGCTGGGTTCTTTCCATTAAGGAGTGAGGCAATGTTGGCAGCTCCCTGTGTTTTGACAGCCTGAGCAATAGCTACAGCCAAAGCATTGGTAAGCGTCGCTGAGTTGGCACCAGTACCAATACCCATGCTCTGGATCTGTTTCTGGATCTTCTGCTGCAATAGCGCCAGAGCCTTGACAGTTTCAGGCGACAATGACACACCTCCATCCTGAGATGGTTTCGCATCCTGCTGGCCCATATTCGGCGTCTGTCTCTGGACACGCATCTGAGGTATCGAAGTCTGCTGTTGTAATGTCGGCTGAGCATAAGGGGCTGGCTGATACGACGACGAAGAAGTAGAGCCGGCTTGCTTTGTCATGCGGAAAGTGCTCTGGCCTGCTGCTAATGACGGAACAGATGCCCGTTGTCTCTTTTGCAGGTTTGCTTCCAGCTGAGCTCGAATACTGTTTGGGGATGGCTCTACTTGAGACGTAGCATCAGCCATTGGTCTATACTGGTCCTTGATGGAAAAGGTCGGGCCCGTCGAGGGCGGCTGTTGCAGCGAGTCACGCGTCATCTCGGAATAGTTGCGGTAGTTGGAGTCTGCACTGCGATTGACTTCGATCTCACGCGCCAACTCGGCAATAGTTTTTTCTCGGCCAATGGGCTGGCCGCCTGTGTTGACCTGGAACACGCCCATTTCGTTGCTCGAAGAGGCCTGCGGATACTGGTACATATGCTGCTGTTGTTGTTGTGACGCAGCAATGGCTGCTGAAGCCTTGGCCTTGGCCGCAGCAGCCTTCTTTTTCTGTCTCTCCTTCTCCAAAAAGTACTCCTCATCGATACCCCACAACCATCCTTTACCCTCTTTGGACACCTTCTTAAAAGCCTTGTTCGATGACAGGTTATGGCGCACCGAGTTCTGCCACCCATGAGGGCAGTACTGGTAATAGGGGAATATGTTCTGGATGGACTTGTAGATATCTGCAAGCGACATTCCAGTGAGAGGAGCTTGGGCGCGGAGAGCCGTGGCAATGAGATGCGAGTATGAATGCGGGGGTTTCTCGCGGAACTCTGGCGGAATCTGTTCGGGCAAGTATTCCTGGCGGACCTTTGTACGTTTTGAGGGCCCACTGCCGCTGCCATTCGGATAGCTCTTGCTTGTGATAATCGTTGCTCCACCAGTGAGCTCGGGGGCTATAGGGATGTCATCAGTAGAATAAGGGTCGGGGAGAGATGGCATAGAGTTGACAGCAGCAACCAAATCGGCCTGAGCAGCCTGGTTAGCCTCGTCAATGGCCATGAGCTGGAAGTCAATTTCGGGCGATGTAGTCTTGGAGGCGATAACCGAGGTATCAGTGTGTTCTGGTTCTGGTTTGATGTCTTGCTCAGGAATGTCCGACATGGCTGATGGCAGCACAAATGTAAAAGGGATTTCGCCAATCTGCACTCTAGTTCCATCATGCAGGGCCACTGTTGAACCAGAATCTACAAACTTCTCGCCAACAAACGCACCGTTGCGGCCAAGAACCGACAGTTCAAACTGCTGCGAGCCGAAATTGTAGAAAATCTTGGCGTGTCTACGGGAGATGGCCTTTGCTGGACCCAGGTGCACATCGACCATGCCTGTACCATTCTCAGCACGTCGTCCTAGAATAACCTGTAGAGTCTGAACGTAGAAGGTAAACGACTCAAAGTCGAGACGCGCGTACGCTGACACGCGTTCCGACTCATCAGCAGCATCGGCTGCCGTCTCGGAACCGGCTGTGGCCGGTGTTGCACCTGAAGAAGCACCTAAACTCGTGGTGATTGCGTTTGCCGTCGTCAACTCTGGGATGTTTGTGTTCTCGGGCTTGGCGTGAGCAGACGCGGCAAATGTCATGGGGAAGGCGGGTGCCATGGCCAGTGGTGACGAGATGTTGGACCGTGAGCCAGCAGAGGTGTGAATCGAGGCAGAAGTGGGTGTTTGTGGAGGGACTGATGAAGCGCGTGTAGGCAGAATGAGGCCTCCAAAGCCGTTTGCAGCCGCTCCCTGGAGAGTAGGAGCGCGAACTTCGGTGTCGAAGGCCGACGAGGGCGAAGCCGAGGCCGGTCGCGGCGTCATAAGCTGCGGAGGAGGGGCCGCGGGTGTGCCCGTAGGCCTTTCCGAGCCATGAGATGCGCTCGACATAGCAAAGGAAGCAGCGGAGGGTCGCGAAGGCGGCGCGCGGGATCCAGAGCCTGACAGCAAAAAAGGGCGAGCGGGTGAGTTCCAAGCGAATCCCTGCTATCGGGAGCACGGGATAGAACGTGCGGTCCGATACAGTCGTAAACACGGAGGAGGAAGAGGTGTTTGGTGGATTTGTTTCAATGTTGACAGGTGCGGCTGGACTGGTCACTTAAGGGCATATAGAGGGGAGGGCCGTTTGAAACCTTAGGATTAAGGAGAAGGCAGAATAGAGGATAGAAAAGAAGTCAAGGGTACCAAGGCAACTGAATATATGAGGCAAGATGATTAGACAAAAAAATTAGAGTTGAAAAGATAATTATTTTGAAGAGGTCCTACTGATAGTAATGGATGTTGAACCAGATAGTAATGGAGCCAAGTTATATCCGCTTAAAAGAATAATTATATATATCAGAAACGCCGGTTGAAATACAGGATATGGTATGAAAACCATCAATAAATAGGGGGTATTGGCAAAGCGGGGTCTTGTCCAAATTATAGGTGGTCAGAGACCTCGTCAATTGCAGCTACTACATCGTCAAGAGGTGCTCGACGATTGAGAATAGCATCAAGGACTGGACGAACTGATGAAACACGACGCAGCTGCTCATCAGTGCATACTTGTAGAGCAGCACCCTTACGGGCCCACATAAGACGCTGAGTAAAGTGTTTGACAGGTGCCGAATAAGGCTCTGCGCCTGTAGCACAATAGAGAAGCACGAGTCCTAATGCAAAGAGATCAGAAGCAGCAGAGGGGTTTGCAGGTGATGACAGCAGTTCAGGAGCCGAAAAGGCAAGAGACGCAGCCATGCTAGATATACTAGTATTGAACTGATGGTGTGCCAGCTCATCGACCGTCAGGGCTGACGAGAAGTCGCACAGGTATGCGTTGAGGTCTAAGTCGAGTAGGATGTTGTCGGGTTTGACATCGCAATGGATAATACCTGCTGAACTGAGAGACCGTAAACCGGCAGTCAACTGACGCGACCACCGCACAAACAGGTCGAGAGCAATCACGGGCCCGGGTGACCCTGATGGCGTGCTGCTGGTTGTCATTGTATCGACATATTGCTGTGTTGTTTGAGCATAAACAGGCATGACAATGGCAGGTTCACCAGCTGGAGACCAAGTGAGACCCAGAAACTGTACAAGACCTTCTAGGCGGTCTGTTTGAGCATAGAGCCGTGACAAGACATGAGCTTCGTGGTTGAGAACGGGAATCGACGATGACTTGTTCATGGGCAATTTGACGGCATAAGTGTTGGCGGGTGGAGAGTCGTTCGGATCTTTGCAAAGGACAGTCGAGCAAAAGGCGCCTGAACCGAGGATGACAGGATCATGAGCCAGTTCTAATAGACCGTTGAATAATTTTGGCGGCTCGGCGTCATCAAACGGACTTTGTACCGGTTGTATCTTTGAGTCCGAGTCCGAGTCGTCATCTCCTTGTTCACGAGGCCATAGAGTACGGCGGCCGGGGTCTTCAGGCGAAAGGATGATGGCATCACGCCGAGGAACCTGACCATGTGGAGTTACGGGTGATTCAGGTTGTGTGGGCGAAGATGTCGTAGACCAGGGTGACTCGGGACCCAGCACAGGCGTCTTCACCAAGTTACTATCGACATGAAGCCGGCAGCCTCGCTGTGGGGTACCGCCGTTATCCATTGTCGGCAGGGCAACGGGACTGGAAGGCCCTGGGATGCGGGAGGGGGGGGGCGATTCAAGGGAGAGTTGAAGACCTTTTTACAGAGGCAGTCGTACCCAATACTTGCCAGAGAGAGAGAGGGACCCCTTCAAAGGAACACGTCCAGGTGAACACAAAAGTGTAAGCAAACAAAAAAGTTGGGCACGTAAAAAAGATCAGTCACATGAGTGGAGGAATGAACGGAATGCACTTGGCCCAAAATGTGGAGGGCTACATTTTTTTTTTTTTTGGTGTGTGCCCCCCGCCGAGTGCTACCTCAGGGTAGGGTCCACGCACCAGCCCAACGGGCGGGGTTTAGATTGACAGGCCAACAGGAGATAAACGGACATTTTACAGGATGGATATAGGATGGAGATGGTCTAAAGTGGAGACAGACGTGGGAATTGAAAGATTGATGAACTAGTTTAAGTAGTTATACATTGTATAATAGGCGTGAAATGAATCTAGGTTTTCGACCTCGATTTATTAGAGCCAACCACCTCATTTTTATACTGTGTTGGGCACCCGGTCTGGGGGGGGGGGGGGG
>JAKTUT010000051.1:0-40881 GCA_030556845.1 Sugiyamaella floridensis | reverse complement strand
TTCCCGAAGTTCCCCCCCCCCCCCCCCCCAAGATAAATGTTACACTGCGTAATGGTACATAACCGGAAATAGATATACGTATATTTCGCTTGTCTAGGCGTGGTGAACTTTGGCAAAGCTGGCAAGTAATAAGAGATCTCTACCCCAGATCGTCAAAATGCAAGGTACTGGTCGGGATCGCTACTGGTGAGCACCGAGTGAATGGCAGTGGCCAACGCGGATCCTACGACTTTGGTCGACCGCGATCCTGTCTCGCTGCGAATCGCTTCGAGAGCCTGTACCCCTTGTTGTTCGATGGTGGTTAATAACCTGTGCATGTTCTTGTACACACCGGCCACCGTGCCCGATATGTTGGGAGTGACGTATTTGATGTGCCCCAGCGACTTGGCTAGGGTATCTTCGGGTGTACTACCTGACTTGACTGTTCCGATCATGTCGAGGGCCTCGGTCGACCGCAACTCGCGAGTCTTGTAGTGGCTGGCAGCAATGTCCACTGTCAGTCCGTAGATCCATTCGGCCGATTCAGCACTGTCCTTGGTATGAATGACGTGTATGTCGTGCAACAGTTCAAGATCCAACAGCGACCTGAAAATGCGTTTGGTGTCAAGCGGGGCAACACTTGCCACGCTTGGTTGTTGTTTCCGTCCAGCCGTTGTGGCCGTCGACGTCGTCTCTCCGATAAGCTCGCGTACCCGACTCGTGATAGCTCTGTTCCGCGCTGTCTCAAGTTTGCGGACATGAGTATGAAGACCCTCCAGAACATAGATGACGCGATAATTGCTGGGGAAAATACGTCGAATGCGTGATACCTGGTCGGCAAGCCCGTCGGCCTCGATACACTCGACATATGGCCCTCCTTGCTCATAAATCAGCACACTTGGAACATCGACGACCCGGTTCGAGATGGGAACGTACATGTCTTCGTCTGAGTCGTACTCGCATACCTGGTTGCGTTTGAGTCGGATGATGGCCAGGTCCGTGTCGTCGTCCAGCGACAACTCTCGGACATATGCACCAGCAGGACCCAGAAGCGCCTGCACCTTTTGGCCCAGGTCCTGTGAATAAATAATAGGATGCATCTCCACAATCATTTCGCCAGCATAGTCTGCCCGGCTTACCTTGCGTTTATTGACGTCATCAACGGCTTTTTTGCTGCGCTTCTCCTTGTCGGCAGCTTCCTTGGCTTGTTTCCGCTCTTCAGCAGTGAGCCGTGGACGTGGTGGCTTACCAGTAGTTTTGGTGGGACGCGGTACAACTTCAATCTGAGATGTAGTTCCACTGTGAGATGTAGCTCCACTCTGAGACGCAGCCTCCACCTGAGCAGCTTTCTCAGAGCCAACTCCCTGTGACCCAACTCCCTCTAATGGCATCTGAGTCTAGTTAGTAACCGTAATTAATCATTGTACCACAACACAAAATATACTTACTGTTCCAAATAAAAAACCTCCACGAACATCTGTAGGATTGCTTTGACGTACAGTTCGAATGGGCGCTGGTGAAGACGACATATCAAATGGTCCACGTCCACGAAGCGTCACCGGTGAGCTCGAGTTAACGGTATTAGCGAGACGGCGTCGTTTCGTTGAAGAGAGCCGTGTCGACCGATCCGAGTCAGCAAACGGGTTTGTCGAATCACTGGAAAGATATGGTGTCCGTACAGGCGTAGCAGTTGACTGACGAGACCGTCTTGGTCGCAGGTTACGAGATCCAGGCGTCTCCACACTCTCGACTGCGTGACGAACAGGACTACTGGGCGGATCAGCAACTCGTTCTATTGTGTCATCACTTCTTACAAAGAGTGGTGAGCTCGAAACCACGGGATCATGTCTTGTTCTTGAACTGGAGCGCAACTTCCGAACTTCTAAAGGCGATGACTGTGGGTATACAGGCCGCTCATATCGCGTACGCACATCGCTGCTGTCACCAATGACAATAACAGAAGGTTCTGATGTCGGTACATCGCTTTCGGATCCCAACACAATGACGTCGCGTTCGCTGACATCCTCCTTCATGGCATCAACACCCCCCCACTACTATACTATTCTCAGCTGCTACTGCAATCCTCGAGGACACTCTGCAATGTAGAAGTTACCCGCCTGTTACATTGCAGCCGCGCAAGGGTCTTCGGGTACCGAAAAAAGTGGTTCATAATGTCTGCTCTTTGCTTTTTGGGCCTTGGTATCCACCACCAATCCCTACCCTATTAGGTCCAGTCGGTGACAAGTGTTTCAGTAAGGAGATCATGTTAGCAATGAAAGAGAACGGGAGGTTTGTTAGTGCCATCAAAACTCGTATAAACTTCGCAACTATTTTCCATTTATTTCGTTTATTTTTTAGAACCCTCTGAGCCACGCTTTTTCACTCTCCTCTAATGCATTTGACTTCCGGCCCGGAGCCAATTAAACTGATCGAGAATTGTGCATCGACCTACGTCCCACAATCAATGCCAAGCATTAAGTGACGTAAATAACACGCATTTTCCGCCAAAGGCAGCTAGCCATAACTGTTTACCCTGCCGATGCGCGCCTATTGTTAAGAGCTTGGTCGCGTGGTTAAATCTATAATCCTTTCATTCGATCTCGGGCCCGATATCTGAAAGGTTAAGTTAACATTCTATACCGTCGCTTTCACAATGGGCCGTCTCTCCAACTTTGAGCTGGCGCGTATCGTCGCCATGCTGCTCATTGTATACTTTCATTTTTCAATCAACACCAGTTGGGGAATTAAACAAGACCCGATCAAAGATGAAGACGGCAACGAGACCCCCTATCGAGTAACACCACATCACTTTGTACTCCTTGCTGCCGAGAGTCTCGGTAAGACGGGCGTACAGCTATTTATGATCATGTCCGGATACTTTATAGGCGCCAAACAGGCCAGTTTGTCGACGATTCTGCGCACCTGGTTCCGCGTCATTTCTTGGTGCTGGATCATCCCCTTTGCTTTCCACTTCATCACCGACAAACGTATGAACTGGGATGACTGGATGAAGGCCATATTCCCCATTCTTACATGCCACTATTGGTTTGCAACCACCTATCTATTCACCATGATTTTGTCGCCTATGCTGTCCAAAATCGTCCAGGGCGTCAACGTGCGTCAGTACGTGGGCATGCTACTCGTCATGTTTGGCGGCCAATCGGCGGCCATGTACTGGCGTCAAACTCACCGTCTGAAAGAGTACGCCTACAGTCCTTGCTTCTGGTTTATCTATCTGTACTTTGTCGGTGCTTTTATCAAGGTACACGCCAACCGTATCCCCGACTGGAAAGCCCGCACTTGGAGTTTTACGCTATCGGTGTTGTTGGCGTTTGACTTCTTCACCGTGTGGTACTGGAAAAATAACTCTAATACCATCAAGTGGGTCAAGCAACAGAATGGACATCATTTGACACTTGTGCGTGCCGACAACTCGCTGCTGTCATTTTTTCTGGCCCTCAACATTTTTATGCTCTGCTGCAAGATCCCCTTTGAGAGCAATACCGTCAACTGGATCGCCAAGGGCACCTTTTCGGTTTATCTCGTCCACGACCACTACATGCTGCGAGACTACATCTTCAAGCGATGGATCGTCGCCAACAAATGGTACGACACCCCTTACTTTTATATTGTATTCCTCCTTGTCCCTCCCTTTGTGTTTGGAGTATGCATCTTGCTAGAGGCTCTGCGACAGAAGCTTTTTGGTGGGCTCGAGACCTACGTGTGCAACGTTCTTGGCGAACAGCTGGTTGCTGCCAGCAATTTGTTTTGTCGTGTATTCGGCCTCGAAGACAGAGAAAAGGACATTCCTCTGGCTGCCCAGTCTGTATAATTATTAGATAAGTACTGTTTTATACTATGCTAAAATAGAAATCCGGTGTAGACATGTTTACACACATACAAAATATTCTCATTTATCGCGCTGCAATAGAATCCGAGCCCCAGAACATGTTATGAACCTGGATGAGATGGTCGTGCATAGCGTTTCGTGCCGCTGCAGCTGCTTCACGTCGGTGCGCTTGCTCATGCTTATATATGATCTCCTGGTAGATGAGTTTGATGAGGATCTTGTACTCTTCACAACCAAGAGCCCGCTCAGACTGATCGATAGACTCTATTAATGCAGTAGGGCTCTTCTCGAGATGCTCGTAGAATGATACAGCACGGCCAAAATCCACGTCCCGTGGGTCCACAGCAATGGCCTTGAGCATTTGCTGCAGAATGAGAATGTTACAGTACATCTTCTTGAGGCCATTCTGGTTGATGAGCTTTAGGCTGTCGGCCGAATAAATGAGCAACTCGTTAAGAAGTCGCGGTAGGCCACGAATGACATACTCTTTATCCCTCTGCACTAACACCTGGCTGAGGGCTTCATCACAGGCCATTATATTAGCGTCCAATACTCCAATGTACGAGTCACGCTCCTCCATGTCAATCTCAAGGTTATAATCGCCCTCAAGCATAGTACGGTCGATCAGATACACGCACCACAACCGAATGTCATAGCGTAGCGTGATAATACAGCTCTCCGCCAGCTTCACCAGGTTGCTGACAGCCTTGTCAAAATCATCCACTGACTTACCAGCCAGCGACAAAAGCTCAGACTCATCCATTGCATGCTTACTTGCATGCGAGGCCTCCACAAGCGTCCAGCGCTTCTTCATACGTGCCTTCAAGTTTGAATGCAGGTCGGAAGACTCGTTCTCGGTCGCCTCTTTGTCGCTGACTTTACGTATACTGGCCAGCTTTATGCACACCCATCGTAAACTCGTGATCATTAAGCACACAGTGTTGTAGTTTCCCACCTCAAGTAAATCACTCTGTCGAACTCCAGGACCTCTGCCTCGCTGACTGTATCTCTTGGTAACAAACGTAGCAACCTCCTGAGCTACATTTTCAATGCTTTCGCCAGAATTACTAGCCGAGTGCAGCACCCTACTTGAGCAAGCTGCTAATGATTCGTCGCCCAGCAGCATTGCAGCAGTTTTGCGCTTCGATCCAGATGGGTCTTCCGATGGCATATCCATAAGCTCATTGTACCTGTTCAAGAAGTATTCGTATAACCAACTCACAGCGTTGATAACAAGTGTAGCATATTTCTCCCGATACACGAAGCCAGTATTGAGAAGTTTGCAAGCCATACGAAGCAACTTGATAGCGGATGAGGCACAGCGAAGTATGGGAGGCTTAGACAGCTTCGACCACTGAGGATCTGGCTCAAAGGCTTGGGGATCAGTCATGATCTCCAAGAAAGACGAACGTAACGAGTCTTCAAGCTGAGGAACAAAGGATCTCGTCAAGAACTCATCGAGGAATAAATCAGGATTACGAGACAGCCGACGATCGCTGTACGGTTGGATAGCTTTGGCACGCTGAAGAAACACAACTGTTGGCTCTAGCATCGCCCGAATGTTGAGGACATTGGGTCTCACAAGTAGGGCATGCGAAGTACTGGAGCCAGACTTGGCATAAGGGTCCAAGACGCCGGTACCGCTAGTTGTGCTCACCAGACCAGGAACCGTTTCCTCAAGCTTCTTTTTCAAGATTTTGTACTGCTCATTCAGTTCATCATCATAAGTTCCAGAAGAGCTGAATTTAAAGATGACCTTTTTACTAGAACGCAGAGGGGCATTCTTTTTCAAAGGTACGGGTGATTTGACCTGGCGCCCAGATGATGCGGGTTTCTCAATGCAAATATAGCTGGTGAGAATAGAACGGATTTCTGCCTCAATGGCCTTGAACGCGTCGAAATAGTCGTATTCAAGGAAATTCTGATCCTGGGAACCGGAAAGACGCACAGACAAACCCTGAACAACTTCGTAAACGACACGATGACCCTGCAGAATAGCAACAAACTTAGAGAAAAGCGTGCCTGCCAGATTGGTCAGGACCGAAAGATGCGCATCTTGGTCAGATTTCTCGTAGTCCTCAAACAAGTTTGGAGTGGGTGCTGATGCGTCGTATTCCTGTAGCGCTGATTTCGGCGAAACCTGGCGAATCTCCTCGACGGTCTTATCAATGACCTTGGAAAGTTCACTGTTTAGTCGTTGATGCAGAGAATCAAACGCCGAAGGCAGTCGGTTCATACTACCAAGAGTCTCGATAATGAGTCGGATGTAATTGAATGAATTCTCCTCGCTGATGCGGTCGTCAGCTGTCAGCGGCTTGTACTTGTCAAAGTTGCTGAGGAAATCGTCGAGTTGAGATGAGCCCGAGAACGACCAAGACTCTTCGCTGATGTCAATGCGAGCCTTATCCTCTATCAGCTGTTCCATACTGTTAAATTCCTGATTTCCCTGAGAAAAGGTACTCCAGCGGTTATCACAGTATGGAGACTTGAGGTAAAGGTGGTTGCAAAGCTCCTCAATGAGGATCGAGAAAAATGACGACTCCTGACTGGAAAGATACGACTGCAGTGTTTGTAAACCGCCGACGGCTGCCAGGTCTTCGTTGTCAGCTGTTCGTAGTGCTCCTGACAAGGTCTTGTATGCCGCCAGAAACTGTTTCTGAGCGATTTCCATCTCCAATTTGTCGGGAACTTGACGCAGTTCATCGATGATATCAAGTATTTGAATCATGTTACCGTAGCGCAGTGACGCAGCGCGAAGCTCCTTCAAAATAGGCCGTCGCGTTGCCAGATCACTCCGTGCCTTAATAACGAGCTCCTTGGCACTGGTAATTCCATCCTGAGAATCAGCTACACCCTCCACAACCTTACGGTATGAGCCAATAGAGCTGTTGAATCCCTCATAATTGTCTAGTTAGCAGGGTTTTTGTTGCGTACTTGTTGCCGCTTCACTTACTATCCACGTAGCTCTTAAGACACGTTTGCAGCTCCTTCTTCAGATTGTCGTACTCCGTATGATATTTGGCCTTTCCAATGGAACTTGTGTCCATCAAGTCAAGTGCTGTTTGTAGAGTATTGGCATTATCCGACAAAAGATCGCGAAAATGAACGCCTACTTCATCCAGAAGCTCTGCTTGTTAGACACCAAAATGTCAAGCCACAATAGGGGGTATACACACTGTCCAATTTGGAAGTCTGAGCTGCCACATTGAGCGAATTGGGCCGTCGGTTCGTAGACAGACGCCTCGATATGTTCGAACGCTGAGGTTGACCCCCGGACATCCCGGACCCATTCATTTGCGAGTTCGCGTGGGAATCTCGGGAACCCCACTGAGGGATCATTAAATAGGCTCGACCCCGGAACGCGTGACATGTGAATATTCCATTATGATGACAAGTGATGGACGGACTGGACTGGGCCTGTGCTCTATCAAAGCTAATATTACTACTCTATGAACCGATTTGACTTTATGAATAATGCTTTATTCTCGTTGACTCATTAAAAAAGACTTGTATCATATATCACATGTAAACTTTCACGACACCTGCCTGATCAGCAGATACAATCATGTCGTAAGGCCGGTGTAGAACAGCAAGGGCCGTTACTGCTGCTTGATGGTTACGAGTAGCATCTGCTTGCTCCGAAACCATGACAATTGAGCGCGGGGCAAGATTGTTTCTAGACTTTCCAGTTCCCACTTTACTCGCCGACGTAACAAGCTTCTCAGTGATGAGACGAATTTGCGGCCGTGGGTATGATATAGCATACGTTGGTTGATAGCCTGAATTCATCTTCAACCCACTGACAATCGTCGACACCTCGGCTGTATTAAGATCCCAGTACCGAACATGGCGGTCAAGACCACCTGTAACCATAAATCCGTGGTTTGGTTCATTGGGAGCTGGATCGAAAGCAACGCCGGTCATAATACATTGAATGCTTTGCTTTATGCTCTTGCGACGTTCCTCATCTGCGTCTTGGATACTCAGAGAATGCAGTAGTTTGGACAGCGAAGATGAGTCGTCCTGAGCCTGCGAATTTGCTGTATCGACCTCTACTGCTTTATAATTGTCCTCTTGCCCTTGGAATGAACCAGTGTTGGAACTCATGGTTTGGAATACTTCTCTGCACTCCATTGTCTCCATATCCCAAACAGTGACTTCGGGATATGCTGTACCTCCCGCAACACACACCCAACTTCCATCCTTTTTCAGATTTGGGTGCAGATACATGCTGGTTATTGGTTTACCGTACCCGATCTGGCGGGACCGAACGCGGACATTGAATCGGATATCCCATAAATCCAGAATACCTGCAGTCGTGCCCAACAGCAGCCATGAACTGTCCTTGCTGATGACAAAACAGGTGGGCACTCCATGCTTGTAGGGATTCTCAAGCACGGCCATCCGCTCCCTCGTGTTTAGATCAAACACGACAATTCGAGATCCGTTAGTCAGAACGTAGAGCAATGTTTGGTCCTTGACTGTAATACACTGCATTGCCACCGAATGGCCATAAGCGCTGACATCAAGGGTGAAAAGAGCAGTCAACGGACGATACCTCGGACCAGTGGTAATTTTCTCACCCACTAATTCAGCTCGAATAAGACGGATCGAGCCATCGCTCGTTGCGCAAATAAACGTATAGGTATTCGGCACAAAGCAGATGCAGCTGGCCGCACAACCATTGCCAAAGTCAAGCGTCTGAACTGCTCGGTTGATGACATTCTTTTCAAGACGGAAGCAGTCCCAAACTTTAATAGTGCAATCATCTGAACCAGTGACAAAGAATTTATGGTCAGGCGCAACAGCTATGCAATTCACGGCCCCTCTGTGCTCCTCAAAGCTGGACACCAATATACCAGCGGGCTTTCCGCGATTGCGACGAGACGAATTACTGATCTTTGATCGCACAAAAGGAATACATCGAACTCCAAACTCAGACTGGTCATAAACTGCAGCTTTAGAGCTCGTGCTGCGAATCATCCTCCAAATGTAGGGATCATCTCCGTCGTAGCTTGTATATTTAATACCATTTAGGTATGAAGAGTCGCCATGCTGCCGCTTTCGACCCACCTCACCATATACATCAGTAAGAACTGTGGCTGTTACAGGGTGAGCCATGATAAGATCCTTCATCTTTGCCTGGCTCGAGCTTTGAGAAGCCAATAGGTTTGTAGCGTCAACATGTCCCGAGTCTGCAGCCGATGAACCGCAAGGCTCGAACGCCGACTTCACCGAGTCACTGGAACGTGCGGCCAAGTCAGTAAAGCTATCTTCTGCCGTTGAATCAAAGGAAATCGTTTCAGGCACAGCATTCAGGTCTAGGACTTTAACGACCTTATCCATGTCGTTTACCATTGAAGAATCCCGGCGTTGACGCGCACGAAAAGCACCGTAGATGTACTCCTTATAGACGCCAATCATCCAAAGGTTTTCGTCTTTGAGTCCAAACTCACGCAATCGGGCTATCCATCGTTCGTCTTCAGTTGTGCGCAGACCGATCGCCTCGCGCACATCGTTTCGATAGTTCTTTGAAGTCAGATCAATGGTCTTCTCAGCGCTGCCATTCTGCTTCGAACTATCCAGCTTCCAGAAATAGGAACGTTTGGCCTGCGTCGCCCACGTAATCATCAGGTTATAGATGTCTCGAGACAGAGGCAGGATAACGTTTATCATCAGATTCGATGAAGATATGTCATTGATATCACAGGTCATAAACGGCCGCACAATGGGTAAAAACAAACAGTAGACTTGAGACGGCGTCATCCACCTCGTGGTCGCTGCAAAAAGGCCGAATGTCGCATTGCGGATCCATGTGTTGGGGTGGATCATGAACTTTGCACACATGCGTAATAGTTCCCAGACGTAATGCAGCTCTAAAAGACCCAGTTCGCAAAGAGACGTAAACGATTCAATAACTTTGTAGACAACGAGCTCTTCGTTGTCAGATAAACTCTGCATCATGAGAGATATGACGTATTCTTGAAGGCTAACAGTACCAACATATGGTGCCATTGCGACAAGGGCATCAAACAGTTGCATTCGCAACTGGGGATTATTGTCGTTAAGGTAGGTAATTGCGTGACTGAGGACGACATCATTGGTCTTTTGCTTACCAAAAAAAATGCAAAGAGGGGTGACATTGCTGAGAATGGCTCGCCGAATGTTGGGGTCGGGGTCGGTGAGCAAGATGCGGGTATGACCTTCGAGAGCTAGTGACAAATCCTGTTTCAGAATATCGAAAGTTGCTTCTTCTCCCATGATGCCATTCTCGGTATCGGGATCTTCGCCTGTGACAATACCCGTAGTTTTAAGAATTTGGCCCATTTCAAGGAAAGATGCGGCCGTTTGAGCGAGAGTTGGTAAACAGGCAGCATACGCCGATCGAACAAAAGGAGATGCTCTCTTCAGCAACAAGGTGAGCCGGGGAAGAATATAATCGGGAAATATGTTGCCATTCAGCGGTGTGATGGCACTGACAAGACTCAAAAGATGGGTGAGACTGCGAAGGGCTGCGACCTGAACAACATCGGAGTAGTCTTCTAGGAGGACCATCAGGTGAGGCAGGCATCGATCCAATTTTGCTTCATCGTGAATGCTTTCGCCAAGTGCCAAGAGCAAATCGCAGGCTTTGACTTTGGAAGTAGCGCGAGAGGCATTGCGCGTGGCAGAGCATACCAGGGACACGATCATGAGAGCTCCATCGCTTTCGCCCGGGACCGTTTTGCGTTTCTCCGGAATCCAATGCTTCATTCCAGGTAGATCCAGACAAACGGGTACAATGGCTTCAGTGGTGCTTTGAGTATGAGGCTCTGCTGATTCCAGTTCTCCATTGTCGGAATCACGAGCCACGTTAATGCCGAGCTCCACGGATAGAGTACCGTAGTTTCTCCAGATGGCCTCAATGCGGCGGTCGGATTCAAGCTGCTTCAAGCGTTCGGCCGTGATACCGGGCTGCTCCATGGGGGTCGTCAGCTCGTTGACAAAGTTATGCAAGTAGTAAAAGTAGTTGGGGAAAGCGCGGTTGCGCCATTCAGACAGGTATTGGTCGGCAGAAAGTCGGTCTTCGGGTGCCAAACTTGTCATGCTAGTCACAAGACTGCGAACCGACGGATCATCAATTGCGGAGAGAGGTGGAGAGTATTCCTGTTTCTTATACTTGAACAGTTCTGCCAGTGAGAAGATGGAGGAGCCTTCAAGAAACAGTTCGGCAATAACGCATCCGAGGGAAAAGATATCCATAGCTTCAGTGAGACCACCATCCTTTTTCTCATCCTGAGCGAGGAATCGTTCTGGAGCAACGTAGCATGATCTGCGTTGCGAGGTGTCAAAGTAGAATGAAAACTGCGATGGGTCGTTTTCTGGTAGATAGACAGGTTTAAAAGGTGCAAAGTCGCTAAGATACACCCAGTTCCACGAGGTGACAAGTACATTTTCCGACTTGATGTCTCCATGGTAGATGTTCATACGATGGCAGTTACGAAGAGCCAATAGAAGCTGGAAAGTAATCCACTGCTTCTCGACGTTTTCAAGAAACGGACGAGTACTGATGCGGTCATACAGACTATACTTTAGTTGCTGTCGTACAAGGTATCCAGCTCGATCGGTTTCCAGCACTCTTGAATAGGCAATGACGTTGGGGGTATTTATGAGACGCTTCTTTTGATCTGTATTAGATGGCACGGGACATGGACCAGGCAGTTAGTGCCTTAGTATACCTGTGCTACTCACCTGTAAGAGACTTCACAATGGCGGAAAGATCGATATTCGACGGCTTGATGAAGACCTTGATGACTACAAGGCCCTCAGCATGGAGACCCTTGAGAGTGCGTAGAAAGCGCGCGTTGCCCATACTGCTCTCATACTGGATGTTCTGAAGCTCCGATACATAGGCATCTATGGCCACAGCACTCGTCGGGGCAATGAGCGATAATTGTGTCCCCATGATCAAGAAGGATGGGAGTTGACAAGAGTCAGTTTAGTGGCGGTCCCACCCATATATATATATATATATGTAGAAAGGAATATGGGGGGCAGGGTGGGTGGTGGTGCGGCGTATCTTGACTACAGCACAGGGAAGATTGCATTATCTAACTCAGGGTTAAAACAGATAAAATGGACACAATACAAGTGAAGACGAAGGTAAAGAAGGAATAAAAGGAGGAGGTAAACAGAGGATATAAGGGGGGGTATTCAAGACACTAGCGGCCAGGTGTTTTGACGCGAAAGCGGCGGGCATCATCTACCAGAGCACCTGTTAGTTAGACGGGAAGTGCTGTGGATACACAACCAACTCACGTAATACATCGCCTGAATTGAGCTGTTCAAACGAGAAATCAAACGGTGAACTACATTCGGGCTCGTTGCCTGGTATGCGAATAGCAGAAAACACTGTATGGTCGAGTGCCTGTATAGCCGTGAATCGCTGCGAAGGCACATAATTGAGCAGTTTGCCGAGAAGATCAAGGATTTGGTCGCTTGCACGAGGATACAGTTTCAATAGTGATGTTCGCTTGTAGGTACCATTGAGATCCTCGATACATACCCACGCCTTATGTTAGAATGTGCTGCTCCGCAAAGCACGAGGGGACGGATCGATACGCACTTCTTTGCCAACCGACTCAATGACCCAGGATCGAGGCGGCAGTCCTAGTACCGACAAGATGCGAGACAGCTGATCAACATAATTGGTACCCGGGAAGATGGCCTTGCGACCAAGGAGCTCGGCAACAATGCACCCAACACTCCATATGTCGACTATATTAGCAACTGACCAGTACCAAAGCAATAACACACTTACTAGCAATGGTATACTGATCGTTGGATAGAATAAGCTCGGGAGCACGATACCAACGCGTAGCCACATATGAGGTCATTTTGCGGGAGTTGCGGGAGCCGGGGTCTTCGACACCGCGAGCCAGGCCAAAGTCGCAGATCTTGACTTCGCCATGGTGGTTAACAAGTACGTTACTCGGCTTGAGGTCTCGGTGGATGACGTTGGCCGAGTGGATATACTTGACTCCGCACAAGATCTGGTATGTAAAGTGGATAACGTGTATATCGGTGAAGTCGATGGCACCACGTATAACTCGTGACAGGTCGTAGTCCATAAGTTCTAGTTAGGATAGTTAGAAGGCGATATACACGGCCAGTTGCCGGGAAGAAAGTCATGACACTCACCTTGATAGCAATACAGACCATCAAATGGCTCCAAGTGCACATAGTCGACGTCAATAAGATTGATGATCTTTGGTTAGCCGAGAAGTAGCTGGTGGTTAAGATGGTGTACATTTTTGTGTCCACGAAAGTGTTTCATCAAATTGAGTTCGCGATGAGCTCGGCGGATGAGAACACGGTTGTTGAGAATCTTGGTCACCTTTTTAATGGCGATAGGGCTGCTGGAAGTGGAGTTGACCAGCTGTGCCGAGGCTACTGTTCCATAGGCACCACTTCCTAGGATCTTGATGAGACGGTAGCGCCCGTCAATCATGAACTTGGCTTTGGGGTAGCATACCCGCGTTCCGTGCGAGCGCACCTCGTCGAGCTGCGAAGACTTTGCAGTTGATGCTGGCATGTTCACAACAATACGGTTGTCGTGCTAGGAAAATAGTTTAGGAAGGAGACAATTTCCGAAGTGAATATTCGCTCTTTTACCCCGGATTATTTGGACCCTTGCATATAAGCTGCAACCCGCGGTTTGACAGGAGATGGAACAAATTATAAATAGATGAACAAAGACGTGGCAAAAACAGAGCAGAATAACGAACATTTATAAATTTTGTAGTCAATATGAACGGTTTATTTTTCGTAGCCAACAGTCGACACCAATCTCGGCCGATGCACTATGACGCGGCAATAAAATGCTCTTAGATGCCCTTTCTTCGTTAACATGTTATCTTTCTACTCAGCGCAATGACGGGGATGTTCCGATATATAGCGTGTAGGAGACCAGTGGTGTCACGATACTGGTGCCCATGCATTTATGAGCCTATGATAGAGACTCGACGTCGGATCTCGGCTGCAACGGGGCCCGACATTCCTAACTGGCCGTCAACTAGTCGCCCTTCACCATATGAGATATTCGGCATGTCACCAGGAAAGTTCGACAAAAGTCTCGTACAAGAGCGGTTCTACCGTATGGCCAAGATCTATCATCCCGATGCAGTGGAGATTGAGTCACTGAGTACGGAGGTCCGTCAAGAGCGGTTCAAATCGGTTGTCGAGGCCTACAACATTCTCCGGGACGACACCAAGCGTCGCGCCTACGATGCACAGCATGCCAGTATATCGACACTCAACCGACGGAGTCGCCAAATGTATCGTTCTACAGGTGCACCGACGCAACGGTATAGCGATGCCTTTTACGGCCGTGGGTTCTATGAGGGCTACGAGGAGGAAGCGGACAGAAGGCGAAGTGATGCCGAGTTCCAGGCTCGTCTACGCCAGAACCGTGCCAAGATGATGACGCTTGTAACTGTGAGTGTCACGCTCGTGGCGGCTTTGCAAATTATGGCTATTTTCCGGCTTGCGGAGAAGAACCGGGCAAACGTTGAGCATGCCACTTTTATTGCCGAGTTGCAGAACTTACAGGCTCTCAACAATTATAATCAGGGAAGCGGTGCTGAGGACCGTATATCTCGGTTTCTTGCTGTACGAAGTACAAGCAGATACTACGATAATCACTCGGTAAGTGAGCCTAATGACTTATCAAGAGGGAATATAAGTGACGATGCATCTTCATCTGACTCTTCATCTGCTCCATCTGTTTCTTCACCAGCCTCTTCATGTGCTCAATCTGCATCTTCACCTGCTCCATCTGCTCCGTCAGTGTTTTCACCTACCTCTCCATCTTCATCAACCTCTCCGTCTGCTTAATCATTAATGAATTGATCTTTCAATCATTGTGCCAGGTCCATTCTTAAGGTGTTTTCTTGTTGCTATCCATCGAGTGACTCCAGTAAAGACTTTGGATCCAAATAACTACCAAACCATTCACTCCAATCAGCATATAACGAATCACGAACTGTCTTTTTGTCCTGTTGTAGTTATTGTTTTCTGTATGGATGCTGTATATATAGTTCTTCGCGCACTTCACAGGCGTAGTTATCGCCAGTGCATGAACCCGCAACCCAGGCGCAGCCGTAGTATAAGAGTCAGAACCAAATCGAATTGGATATTTGAACTTGTCCTTGTACTTGCACCCGTAAAAACTAATAACGACACAATGGACTTTCTACGGCCTGAAACGGTTCTGGACCTTGACAACATCCGTGCAGGTCTTGTGCGCATGGAGGATACGGTGGTATTCAATCTCATTGAGCGAGCGCAGTTCTACTCGATGCCTTCGGTATACAAGCCAGGAGCCATTCCGATCCCCAATTTTGATGGCAGTTTTCTCGATTTCTTGCTTCTCGAGTATGAGAAGGTCCATTGTAAGTACCTCAATTAACGGTGAGGGCTCACCTAACGCAGCAAAGGTCCGTCGGTTCCATGCTCCTGATGAGCACGCCTACTTCCCTGACGACCTTGAAGAGCCCATTCTTCCACCTATAGACTACCCACCGGTTCTGGCAGCATACTCAAAGGATATCAACGTCAATAATCTCATCAAGGAGTACTATATCAACAAGGTCGTACCGTTGGTGGCTCCAGTTCAGGGTGAGCAGCCTGAGAACGTAGGCAGTTGCACGCTGTGTGACATTGATGTTCTCCAGGCCGTTTCGCGTCGCGTACATTTTGGCAAGTTTGTCGCCGAGTCCAAGTTCCGCACCGAACGCGAAAAGTTCACGGCTCTTATCAAGGCTCAGGACGCCAAGGGTCTAGACGAGGCCATTACTAACTCTGCCGTCGAGAAGAAGATCCTCGAGCGATTGTCACTAAAAGCCGAGACTTATGGAGTTGATCCCACTCTGCGGTACAGCCAGCGTGCTCAGGGCCAGATCAAGCCTGAGGCATTGGTTGAAATCTACCGTGACTGCATCATTCCTTTGACGAAGAAGGTTGAGGTCGACTACCTGTTACGTCGCTTGGAGGTCGAGCCCTAAGCAAAAGCTACGATGAATGGCCACTTCGTTGTAGATGATACAAGAGCCCGAATCTATTAAAATAATGTACATGGTACTCAAGAGGTTTGTTTTGGTTTTTTTATCCGAGATAGCGAATTGTCAGCTCAAAGGTGTAAAATGTGCAGGCATTGACAGGAGCAGCACGAAGCATTGTTGGTGCAAAGCCTCGGAAGAAACCTCGAACTCCAGTAGTTTTGTAGATATGCTTGATACAGTCGAGTGAGTTCCGGTACAGCTGTTTGGACTTGTCGAGCTTGTCGGTTTGCATTCGTGACTTGACAACATCAATAGGATAAGCAGTAGTCCACATCTGAGTTAGAAATAACAAGATTGAAACAACCAATAACCACCCCCATCAAAAGAAAACTTACTCCGTAACCAGCAAGAGCACCGTAAGTACACAGACGCCAGCCTGGAATACCCGAGCGGTCAATGTTGTTGGAGTGCATGTCATGTTTAACGAGGGCCTCGAAAGTCAGGAAGTATGCACTTTGGTTAGAAAGATGAACCAAAAAAGGGTATACGAAGATGGATGACTCACCCCATTCCATGAGCTTCACGAAGAAGAGTCGGCACGATACCTCGAAACAGACCTGGCACACCGGAACCAGCCAGAATCTGCTTGATACAGTCAATAGGACCCTTGTAAAGAGCAGGCCCCGCGCCTTGCGTTTGCAGTCGGATACGAATGTGTTCAATAGGAGCTGCCAGAAAACCATTGGCAAGACCAGCTGCTGCTCCTGACAAATAGAACTGGCCATTGGTAAGACGCGTATCTTTGAGGCCCTTGTTGGCGTTGTGAACTGTCAAGGTGCGTTTCATGAACTCATTGACACCAAACTGGATGGAAACACACGCACCAACTCCAATGAGCGGTGTCAATGTACCCTTATAGAAGCCTGCAAAGCCCTCATTCTTGATGAGTTTACGCACCACATCCATTGTACCCGAATACGTGCCCTCAGGTGCGCTTTGCAGACGCACTTTGGTGGTATCAAATGGTTGACCACTCAATACCTGAGCTAATAGGTGTTAAATTGTCATCGAGACAATGTTGTTGATGGGCCATACTTACCGATTCCTCCACAAGTTCCGGCAAACACATCTTTTAGAACGCGATCAAAGCCACTGTTCTCGTCGGCCTCGACAAGGTGAGCATCGATATCCGCCATTGCCAAGAAAGTTGAAAAAAGTGAAAGATGGAGGTAGAGTCAGACGGTCTGAAAAAGCCACACGTTTGTTTTTTTCCATGCGGCTATACCGATAGCGGTTAACTGCATGGCGGTTAAGCAGGCTCCCTGAAATCCCTGTCGCCTAGGAGGTGGGGAACCGAGTAGACGGGCAGATGGCGGTTATTTACCACTTGATTGCGGGGAATAAAAAAGTGGGGTTAGAACACAGCCACATTGCGTTGAGCCACATTTAAGCCACATCAACCCTTTCGTATTAACTAACTCATTTGACTCGTAAGTCCAGGTCCCATAACCGCATAGGCCGCATAGGCGGAGCCGCGACCCACCGGAGCCGCGCCCTAACCCGCGCTGAACGAGCAGCCCCGCCTCGATTATCGGATCTTACACCCGCCGATAAAGGACTATCCGACTATTTTTTTTTAGTCGTCTTTACCTTTGGACTCTATTACCAATATCTACTAGGAAGCTAGTGTCTCGTTTTTTTTCTTCATTCCCCGCACTTGCGTTCAACATCCTTTACTTTAAATATCGGTTGCACTGCTGGTTGCTTACCCGTCTCATCATCTATTGGAACTTCGTTAGTTTCAGGTTGTAAGACACACATCCTGATATACAGTTTGTTGGGCTACCGATAACTTGGTGAAGAAGTTACAAAGTGAACAAGGTGGTGACTTGACTCTTTAGGAACTCTACAACTAAATATGCCAACTCCAGCTACTCACGACTCAACGGCCGTTGACCGTCACGGGTTGATGGATGCCGAGGTGCAGAAGCGATCACAGCAGAAGTTGGCCGAAGCGCGCCAGACAAAGACCAAACGTTTCGTGACCAAGACTGTGGCACGACCACCAACTGTTGGCCACCATGACGATGATTCCCAGTCTCAGCAGGTGCCTGAACAGCAGCAACAACTGACGACTAGCATCGATAACGCTTACAACTGCTTCCTCAACCGCCGGTATAGGCCAACCATGACGTCGTCATATTTACGCCCAGGAAGTGTATTTGAGGGCATGCAACAGTCTGCTGACTGTACTTACGAGGTTACGGTCGAGATAAAGCATGTTGACATGGAGAAGGCCACGCTGAGTGGTTATCTACGCATTGATGGGCTCATTGAAGACCTTCGCACCCTCATCACCTACTTTGAGGGTGAGATGATATCACCCCAACACTCGTTTTATACGAAACGTGAGGAGTGGGGGGCTTCTGAGCGAACAGACGTTGCTCACTGGTCGCGATTCTCGGCCTGGAGGTCCATTTCGCAACGGGCCCAAGACCCAAAGTACGTGCATACCGACTATGACAAGGAAAGTCACATCTTCATGCGATGGAAAGAATGTTTCCTCGTTCCCGACTACCGTGTTCAGGACATTGATGGTGCGTCATATGCTGGTTTCTACTACATTTGCTTTGATCAGACCAACGGCTCATTCGCAGGCTTCTACTATCACAATGATTCGGCTAAATATCAGCAGCTAGCCCTTCAGTACAAGCCATCCCATGGACAATACTCAAGTTACGAGTTCCGCTGATTTATCAACTGGAAATTATCCGACAGAAGGCAGTTGAGGCACAAGACATTTCCATTTCTGGAGCCAATTCCTTTTACCGGGTGCACAAGGAAACTTCAGACATTGCAGTGGCCGGTCTTAAGAGTTTAGGCCCTAGATTTTTGCATTTTTTTTGGTCGCTTGTGTCGACTACGGGGTTATCATGGAGAGTGGCTACTCTCCCACGGAGTTCGTTTTTGTTTATATATATGTATCATTGTATTTCTTCTTTGTTGAACGAGGACTCAACTGGGTTCTTGACTGACCTAAGCCAACTGGAAGCTCCGTACATTTTGCGAAGCTCTCAACTCTAACGACGACTTTGCTCGGGGAATACTTTAAACACCTTGCCAGGATTCAAAAGATTGAGAGGATCAAGAGCATGTTTGATGGCACGCATAGTATCAACTGTCTTCTCGCCAACCTCATGAATAAGATATTCACGCTTTCCGATACCAATACCATGTTCACCAGTGCAAGTTCCCTCAAGATCCAATGCCCGATCAACCATGCGGTGCACGACTTCTTCAGTTTTGTCATACTGGGTTTCGGGATCAAACACAATGCACGCATGGAAGTTGCCATCACCAACATGACCCACCATCGTGCCAATCAGTTTACTGGCAACAATGTCTTCCTTCGTCGCAGTAATAATGTCGGCCAAGTGCGATACAGGTACTGCCACGTCTGTTGACCACACATGGTAACCTTCGGGAGCAGTAGCAATCGTGGAGAAGAGAGCATTCTTGCGAGCAGACCACAGAGTTGCAATGTCTGTGGGGTTGCGAGCAAACTCAAACGAAGTAGCATTATGCTGTTTGGAGATTTCTCGAACCTGCTTGATCTGGTCATCCGTAATCACTTTGGTGCCATGGAACTTGAAAAACAGTGTTGTTGTCTCCCTCCACGTCTTGCCTGTCGTGCCCGATAGGTTGATGGCTTGCATCATTTTGTCGTCGAGAAGCTCTACAGCTCCCACCTGAACTCCACTCTGGATGATGTTCTCAACGGCCTTTGCAGCCTCGTGGATGCTGTTGAACGTGACCACCGAAACAGTCTCATTCTTGGGCTTGGGGACAAGCTTCAATGTGGCCTCGGTTATAACTCCTAGAGTGCCCTCGCTGCCGACAAATAGCGAGTTGAGGTTATAACCAGCAGCAGACTTTCGCGGACGTTGCTTTGTCTTGATAATAGTGCCGTCAGCAAGCACAACCGTCAAGTTAATAACATAGTCCTTCATCGTACCGTAGCGAGCAGCATTTGTACCTGAACATGAGGTTCCAATCATGCCACCAATCTGTGCACCGGGACCAGGATCAGGAGGGAAGAACAGGTCATAGTCTGCAAGATGGTCATTGAGCGCTTCCCAGCCAACTCCTGGTTGCACAATCACATCCAAGTCACTCTTGTGCACGGCCAGAACATTGTCCATGTTTCGAAAGTCAATGCACACTCCTCCCTGAGTAGGGATGAAATGTCCCTCTAGCGACGTTCCTCCCGAAAACGGAGTCACAGGGATCTTGTACTGGTGGGCAATCTTCATAACCTGTGACACCTGCTCAGTTGTTTTGGGGAACACAACAATGCCAGGACGTTCATGCGCCTTGGCGTGCTGCGTATTCCACGAGGTGTCGGAATGGTTGAAAAGTTCCTCGTCAGTAACAGTAGCGTTTTCCTCACCAACAACTGCCACCATTTCAACAAATGCCTTTTTCTGATCGGCCTCTGTACCATACTTGGGGAGTGCCGTCGCAGACAAGGCAATTGTTGATGACTTGTCATTTTGGCCTTCAACGAGTCGAGCTCCAAAGTATATTCCAGCCACTGTTCCAACAACGTAGGCTAGAGCGACTCTGGCAGTTACCGAAGACTGTTTAGGTGCCTTTGGTGGTGCAGGTCGCACAGACTGAGAAGCCCACCGTGTGCCAGTTGGTCGCACCGACGACCGCTTGACCAGTCGAAATGCCGTCCTCAACATTTTATTTCGGTTTATTGCTAGTAAAGCGTGCAGGATAGAACGGAGTAATGCGATACCGGCGTTAGAAGGTGTGGGGGGATTCACTCAAGTCACGTGATATCGGAAGAGGAGGAGGAGGAGGAGGAGGAGGAAGAAGAAACAGCGGACCAGTCAGTACTATAACTGGACGGTGTCAAACACAATAGCTGGATCATCATCCCTATAACTGTGTATTGGGTACTGAAAAAGATCGTGTATACTGAGTATATCTGAGACCCATTAGTAGTAGTAGCTTTGACCCAACCGCTTCAACATCGACTCAGCGAGCTAAACGAGCATGGTATCTGATAACCGAGAGATGCGACACACATAATAATGACCGTTTGATCTTCTCCTCAATGACTACGCACAGACCGTTGGTACATGTCTCTTATAGTGCCTAGACCCAACAGCTCAGTGTCGCTGACAGATGCCTCAACGTACATCTCGAGACCGTCGTTTATATTGCGGGTTAGGTCGCTTGTAAACGACGGACGCGACCAACAAGATCAGACCACCGGTGGAGCCATGAGTAATTTTCTGGCACGAGACTCTGCAAATATAAATAATGCTGAAGTATCAAGCATGTTTTGATAGTGCAGATACAAAACCATGTGAGTACTTCCACTAAAATAGACGCATTTGTCAAGCTGACGAACTTGTAAAGCTCAAGATCCCCGCACAACGCTAACCCAAAGGAACTCAACTTCAACTGTTGTAGAGATTCCTCGTCTCAGCGTAGCAGAGCAGGCATGGGTCAACTATTTTGCACGATTCAACAACCCTGCACTTGCCACAGGTGTATTGTTGCTGTCGGTGCATGAACTTGTGTATTTTGGTCGCTCGCTGCCATGGGCCATCATCGACTGGATCCCATACTTCCGCAAATATAAGATTCAAGATGCTCGCATCCCTACTGTCAAACAGTACTTTGAATGCCTGAGGTCGGTGCTTTTGTCTCACTTATTTGTCGAAGCAGTGCCAATTTTTGGCTTCTATCCCGTCTGTGAGTACTTCAACATCAGCATCAGCACTCCGTTCCCCTCCTGGTCTACTATGGCTCTGCAACTGGCTGTGTTCTTCATTGTCGAGGATACCTGGCATTATTGGGGCCACCGAGCCCTACACTACCCATGGCTGTATAAAAATATCCACAAACAACATCACAAGTACGCAGCACCTTTTGGACTCACAGCCGAGTACGCACATCCCGTCGAGGTCGCCTTCACAGGCGTTGGTACCGTTGGAAGTCCCATTCTATGGGCGTACCTGTTCGGTAACCTGCATCTTGTCACAGTAATGGTATGGATAACACTGCGTCTTCTCCAAGCTGTTGATTCCCATTCCGGCTACCAGTTTCCCTGGTCTCTAAGTAACGTGTTGCCATTCTGGTCGGGTGCTGACCACCACGATGATCATCACAAGTACTTCACAGGCAACTACGCCTCTTCTTTCCGCTGGTGGGACTATCTTCTAGGCACCGAGACCAATTCGACCATCAAGAAGCGTGCCGTGGCCAAGAAGACACAGTAGATCCTCTAATTTATAAGAATCCCTACAACAAGTAGACCTTAAATATAAGAAGCCATACCTAGTTGTCTGTGTAACGGTAACAAAGTCTCAAATGACTTCTGCTAATTAGTACTTAGGACTGGACCCTGCATAACCACAACCTTAACAATACGCGCGTTATTCGTGATCGACTCTTAACCTCATATATATTTGTACCAACAACCAAACACCACGCACAGTAGGTGCTACAGCTACATGGCAATGCGGATATTATGTGTAGCAGAGAAGCCGTCGATTGCAAAAAGCGTCGCCACTTCCCTGGGTGGAGGACAGTTTTCAACAGTAAGTGGGGTTCATTGCTTGTCGAGATCAAGTCTAACTCTAGCGAAACTCCAAAAACAAGTATGTCAAGAACTATGACTTCACCTTCAACTTCCCACAATGGGGTAGTTGCAATGTCACCATCACATCCGTCTTAGGCCACCTCAACGCCGTCGACTTCCCTGAATCGTTTCGTAAGTGGACTTCAGTGCCTCCAGCACAGCTGTTCCACGCCCCAATAGCTACTACTGTTAACAAGGACATGCTGGGTGTCGCTGATAATATCAAAAGAGAGAGTCGCAATGCTGATAAGCTGTATATATGGACAGACTGTGACCGTGAAGGCGAACATATCGGATGGGAAGTTGTGCAGATTGCTCAGGAAGCAAACCGTCGACTTACTACTGCCAACATCAAACGTGCCTCGTTCAACAACGTGGATCCTACGTATGTTTTTGCCTTTCGTCTCTTCCTGACCGCTATATTCCTAACTCAGTCATTTGAGGGAGGCCGCTGTTCGCCCTATAGATCTCGACATGCGCATGGCCAATGCTGTTCAGGGCCGCATCGAACTTGATCTAAGGCTCGGTGCTGCCTTTACTCGCTTTCAGACCCTGGCTCTACAAGGATCTGTGGCAGAGCTCGAAAAAGACGTCATTTCCTATGGATCATGCCAGTTCCCGACTCTGGGGTTTGTCGTCGACCGATACAAACGTGTCCGTGACTTTGTTCCGGAACCGTTCTGGTACATTGCGCTGAACTTGAACAAGAACGATAAGCCTGTAAGCTTCAGCTGGGCACGTGGCCATCTATTCGACCGAATGGCAGCGACAGTACTCTACGAGAAATGCCTTGATGCCGCCTCAACTGCCACAATCACTAGCGTTGTTAGGAAGCCTACCAGCAAATGGAGACCGCTGCCGCTTACAACTGTCGATCTACAAAAACAGGGAGCAAAGTACCTTCGCATGTCCTCCAAGAAGATCATGGATGTGAGTAGCCAACTTCTGTTACCACCAAAGAGCACGCGCTAACAAGATTGCCGAAAAGTTGTACACGCAAGGATACATATCATATCCACGAACAGAAACAGACCGATTCGATGACGCTATTGACCTACAAAAGCTTGTGAGGAACCAGCAAAACGATACTGCGTGGGGGTCTTACGCTAGAGAGTAGGTAGTTTCTGTGCCGCTATTCCTGTCTAACCCAGCCTTCTGGACGGAAGATTTACTGTTCCAAAGAAGGGCAAGCACGATGATAAAGCACATCCGCCCATCCACCCTGTCAAGGGCGCAGCGAACAACGTGCTACAAGGCGAACAGCGCAAAGTTTATGAGTTTGTAACTCGTCGATTTTTGGCATGCTGCAGTGCTGACGCCAAAGGATTTACTACATCTGTGACCGCTGACTGGGCGGGAGAAACGTTTAATGCCTCGGGACTTGTCGTTACGGAGCGCAACTTTCTTGACGTATATCCCTACATTACCTGGGAAACGAACGAGCTTCCAGATCTAGTTCAGGGAGAAGTACTGCCCGTGTCGTCCGCTATGCTCAAAGATGGAAAGACTACCCCACCAGGGTATCTCACAGAGCCGGAGCTTATTGGTCTCATGGATGCCAACGGCATAGGAACAGATGCAACAATGGCAGAACACATTGAAAAAGTCATAAATCGTGGCTATGTCATAAAACACGCTGCCACTGCTCGCTCAGTACCGTTCATGATTCCGTCTAATCTTGGTATCGCTTTAGTTGAAGGCTACGACCAGATCGGCTTTGACATGTCGCTTACGAAACCGTTTCTCCGCAAAGAAATGGAGGATCTGATGACAAGAGTATGCAGCGGTGACATGACACAGCAGCAGTTTGTCAATGAAACAATCAACAAATACGAAGGCGTATTTGCAATCGCGAATCGAGAAAAGCGAGTTCTTGTTTCCACAGTCAAGCGGTACTTGACAAATAATGATGCAAATTAACGACTATCTGTACGCCAATGGAGGTACAATATCAGGAATCTGGCCGAGCGTGAACTTTTGAGCTTCAAATGCAGCCTTGAGTTTATCAGACAGATCTTCAACTGTTGGAGGCATGAACTTGTTTGTTCCTTGCACAAACGGTTCTGAGCCATCGGCTGGTATTGAGACACTTGGTGTCGCCTTAGGAGCTGCTGGTCTCTGGCCAAATGGTGAACTCGACTGTTGCGTTTGTCCAAACGGCAAGCTCGATTGCGTAGCACCAAATGGTGATGCTGGCTGTCCTGATGACGACTGACTAAATGTAGATGCAGACTGGGACGTGGGTTGTCCAAATGCAGACTGAGTTGCAGATTGACCAAATGCCGATGTCGAAGAAGAGCCAAATGCTGGCTGTGACCCTCCATTGCTTGCTGATCCAAACTGTGTGCTTGGTTGACTGGTTGACTGTGCTGTGCCAAAGGTGTTCTGATTATTCTGCTGTGTAGATCCAAAGGCGCTTTGCTGTGTAGTGCCAAAAGCACTCGGAGCTGAGCCGTTGGAACTACCAAATGGTTGTGAGGCATTAGCAGTTATAGCAGCAGCGGGCCCATCCGTGGGTTGATCGGCCAACACAGCGAATGGATTAGAGCTGTTGTTGGTAGAAGCCACAGAACCAAAAGGTGATGGGCCCTGTGACGTGGGGATGGTGCTCTGAGAACCGAACGCAGGTTGACTGCTACTGGTTCCAAATGCAGATGACACTGGGTTGCTGTTTCCGAAGGCAGAAGATGTTTGATTCGTGGAAGATCCAAATGCCGAACCATTACCACCAAAAGCACTGCCCTGAGATGCTAAGCTACCAAAAGGAGATGGTGTCGACGTGTTTCCTCCAAATCCATGCTGGCCAAATGCCGAATTGCCCTGTGGTGTGGGTTGTGAGTTGTTGGAAGCTCCAAGTGATGAACTGCCAAACGCACTGCCTGAGCCAAACGCACTTCCTGAACCAAACGGCTTAAAGGCAGAGCCTGCTGCTCCCATAGAACCCAATTTAGATTGCCCGAAACCGTGACTACCAAATCCCGTAGAAGATGCACCTGTAGTAGTCGAAGGTTGGGTAGAAGAAGTACTAGACGTGGATCCAAACGAGCCTCCCTGGCCACCAAAAGCACTTGATCCGAATCCTCCGCCAGTTGTGCTAGTCGATTGACCAAACGGTTTTGATCCAAATGCATTCGATGAAGTTGAACCGAATGCACTCTGGCTCGAGTTCCCCAACGCACTTTGTGTACTGCCAAACGCACTTTGAGTACTACCAAATGCACTTGGCGTACTCCCGAATGCACTTTGAGTACCTCCAAAAGCACTTTGAGAAGTATTGTTTGTGTTTCCAAATGCTCTTTGACCAGTCGAGCCAAAGGCCGACGAGGTACCAGTGTTACCAAAGGCCGAGCCATTAGATGATCCACCAAACGCATTCGATCCAAACGATCCTTGGTTGATGTTGGTACCAGGATTGGAAGTGGCGTTTCGCGTAGGACCATACGGTTTCATTGTACCAGTCTGGCGTTCAGATAATTCGAGATACCTGCCTGCCTTGCGGGTATCGTCGAGAACAAATTTGCGTTTTGCTTCAAAGTCGGCTTGTTTGGTCTTCAAATCAGCCTCAAACTGAGCCATGGTCCCCGTATCTCGCGCCTGATACGCGGCCCATCGCATTTCTTCGGGCGAAAGGTCGACATCGTTGATGAGATTGACATGTTCAGGTAAAGAGTAGGCCGAGTGTTTCCATGCTGGAGGTCGTCTTAAATCATTTCCGATTTCGTTACCGAACTTCTCAAACTTATTGCGTGTATTGCTGCTGTACTTGCTGGCCTCGTCAATGTGCACAAAATTACAGGTTTCTCCTTTGAAACATTTTCCAAGCGGATAATATTTACAAGGAGCGTCAGGCATTGTGTAGCCTTCAGTTCAGTAAAGACACAACAGTTGAAGTTGGAGAGTTCATGTTCAGCGTTCTGCATATGAAGTAACCTACCCTATAACGTAATTGTATAGCATATGATGGATACAAGCATGTGATGAATTCAAAAACGCGTACTTAGCTTCTTCCATCAGAACTCCACCTAAAATATAATAATCTATAAAACTCGCGTTTAATATCACTTATTCACTAGTACCACTTTATTTTTGCAGTTTCTTGCATCATGACCAGCTTCACGGCAGACACCACAGTGTCGTTTGTCTCGCGAACCTCCATCTCTTGTAGCACGACTTTGCCGTTCATTCATCGTTTGAAGCCTTCGCGACACATTTTCTTCAACTTGTTGGTGTCCCTCTCCAAGCGAGAGACCTTCTCCATTCATATACGTTCTTTTGGTACTGCGTCGCTGGTTCCCAACCTTTACTTGTTCCTTGAGTGCGTCCCTTTCAACTTCAATTAGAGCCTTGTCGTGAACAACCTTCTGCATACCTTTCGAAAAGAGAGCTACGGAGTCCAACATTGGAGTTTGTGAGCTGCTTCTGTGGTTAATAATGCTTCTTTGAAAATGCTCACTCATCAAAACCGCTCACGACCCATAATGTCGCGTCAGGTGGCGAGCTCGGAGGTGGTGACGGTGTGCGAAGCCTCACATCTAGGTTCGAAATGACCCTTTCTGGGCAGAATGGTACCAGGCCGGTAGCCCTGAATCCACTTCTTATGCATTTTGAAGTAATTGAGGCATAGTATGCTTTCGGAAAGGCCAAGAGAAAATCAAGCTTCGAAATGTGAATCGTACCGACACGAATTAGCGATTCGACCTCGCGACCATATGCCTGCTTCAACGGACCAAAGCAAGCAACGTCTAGACCATGCAATCGCAAAGGAAACCCTCACTTGGCAAAATCAATAGCACGTTCAACAACAGCGCTTTCCTCCAAATCCGTGAGTTTACGTGAGCTGCGTGAGCTGGCTGGCGTATCTTGTTTACTACGCGTCCCACGCAGTCGTCTCGAAAGCGTCATGTCTGAGACGCCGCAATCCTGAGAAGCACGCCAAACGGACAATTTCTCATTATCCCGAAGAGCTTTCAAGGCAGTATTTATTCTTGATTCGCGTGCAGCAGATGAATTGCGGTTGTGCGGTGTCTTCTCGTGAAAAGTAATGGACGAAGTTAAGTACGCGTTTTTGATTTCATCACATGCTTGTATCCATCATATGCTATACAATTACGTTAACATCGATTAACGTTACTCAGTCCTTTCTGACTTCCAACTTTTTGTAAAAGGAACCTGCTTCACAACGACTGACTTGTAGTACGGAGCAACTATGGAAGTTTTCGTGTTGTATATGTTGATATCAGTGAAGCATACAGTCAAAAATTAGTTATGTCGATATCATACGCGACTCTGTTGGAATGTTTCGGTGATCTCAATATGGCTCTTGCTGGCGAGTCTATGCAAAAGGGAGCACACGAACCAGTTCCAGAGTCTGTGTTGAAACGAATTGGTCAATATCTTACACCGGGTGTAGACGTTGATACCTGTGTTCTGAGTTTGTTGCAGCTGGTGCATTCACAGGGTGTTGTACAAGCCGAGAACGACTACAGAACCGCACCGGAGACTGCTACAAGACTATGGTACGATTGGGATAAGCGTGTGTTGGACGTTTATGTTGCCAAAGTCCAGGCATTTGCGGACACAGCAGTTGCCAGGCCTGTCGAGTTCCGCAAGTGCTATGGCCGACTGTTAAGGGTGTGCAAAGTGATTGCTGATGGCCATCGTGAGTTCATAGCATCTATGATCACCTCTGTAGGTACATGTACCGAAGTCGACCGCATCTTGCCTATATTAAAATCAGTCAATGCAAAGGTCAGCGAGGTCGACGTCCCCAAGGTCTCAGAGATTGCAAAATCTTACCTGTTGTCTCTAATTTCCATTGCGTGTGGAGCTCTGGGAGATGTGTCTCGGTACCGTGCACAGAACGCGTTGCTTCAAAATGCAGAGGACTCCCCAGACATCTACCAGCATGCAAACATCTATTACTTGAGTGGCATCAATGTTGACCCCAGCAATGGACTACTTTACGTGAAGCTGGGCGTCACAGCCCGTCTAGCTGACGATATGTTCAATGCCTTGTACTGGTTTGCAAAGGGAAGCTGCCTTGAGAAACCTTGTGATACAGCTCGAAACAATTTGGCAATTGCTCTCAAGAAAGTTATCAAGCTGTCGGATAGGAGTCTACGACGTTCAGCTGCTGCTACAGTGAAGTCTCCAGCCATCATGAGCCATAGTAGTACTGTCCCACAGGAGTATCGAGCCGAGGCTGGTGTGACTCTGCTCAAGATTGTACAACAGTATGCTGATTACCAGCACTCGTCGCACTCACACCGACAATCTCTTATAACCGAGATGACTCGACACCTAGCAGCTGGCCATATTCCGCGGGGTATAATTCTTCGCCTAGGATTGATTGGGATTGTTATGACCCACCTGGCCAGTGAAGAAGGCGGGTGTGACTTTGGCGACAACCGTACAGAATATGAGCAGATGACGGTCGATATATTTGACGCTGTTGTGAAAGTTGGCCTGACATATTTCAAGGATGGAAGGCCCTTACTTGTCGATGATCTCGTCCCTAGCTTGCGGGTTTATGTTGCATGGCTGACGCGAAAGGTAGTTCCAGATCTGCCAGATGCTGCCGAGCTTCGACCTCAGCTGATACGATTGAACGAGCTTCTTGATATGTTCCGTCAACACTATCAGTTTGCATTTGATCCCGAGTATGCTGTGGGTCGGTTTATTAACAACTCGTCAAGCTGGGTTCTGTCGGCCGAGGAGCGCGAATGTCTTGGGTTGAGTTCGTTGGATGGTGGGTTATCAGATTTTCCTAGCGGTGTTGAGATGGAAGCAGGTCCTCTGTTTGCCGTTCAGTGCCTGTTGTTGTCTGGCATTGAGTTGAATAGACTTGACACGGGTGTTATTAGCTTTGACGCTTCCAGGAAATGCTTCAAGGGTCCGCCAATGGCAGTTGAAAGTGATGATGACTCAGATGATGAGATTGTGTTTCAAGTTCCAGTGTAATTACACAAGGCAGAAAAGCCACTTCCAGTGTCATTCTTTATTCTAGCATTCGTCTAGAGACAATCGACACTAGCAACTGTACAACTGCGTGGACGTACAACTTCATGTACTGTACCACTGCGAGAATTGTATAGCTGTTTGTACGACTGCGTGTACAAATGTATGGACTGTACAACTGCGTGAATTTGACAAGTGCTTGTACAAATGCTTGTACAGCTGCGTCGACATATGTATGGACATTCTAGATGATGATATTAGTCTATGTATTGTATTGTATTGTAGGCCCACTCAATTGGACTTGAAGAATTTCTTGGCCTTCTGTAGCAGAGTAGTACTGGATTTTTCCTTCTCTTCATGAGTCTTGGTGGCATGCACGTTACCATAGCCACCACGGCCAATAGATGCGTTGCTTCGGCTCGGAAACGGACTGTTGTTGAAACTGTCTACATCCTGAGATAGGCGGGCCAGTCCTTCGTCGGTATTGGCTCGCATATTGCCGAATCCACCTCGGCCCGTCGTGTAATGGGCCTGAGTGAGCTTGGGAGTGCTGCGGCCAGGATCTCCCTCTTGAGGCTGTGGGATCTCATTACCATGAGCAATGTTACCTGCTCCGCCTCGTCCCGTCGAATAGTAAGCGTGGCTTTGCGTCTGGTGTTCTTCGGCATGGTCTACCTCGGTGGGCTGGGGGGAGTGCGAACCGTGCGCAATGTTGCCAGCGCCGCCTCGTCCCGTCGAGTAAAATGCGCCCTCATTGTGGCCGTGATGCTGGTGATGCGATTCCTCGCCTGTCATGTCAACTGGGTCGTCGGTATAGGAGGAAGTAAAGATCTTGGCATCTTCTTGGCAAACAGTCATACATGATTCGCGGGGCAAGGGCACGCGATGAGGTGCTGCAGATGCAGGGGAAGATAAGGCCGATTAGCGGTTAGTAGAAGAGGTGGACTTAATTAAGGGGGTTAGTAGTAAGGGGGGATACGAGGGTCAGTAGTAAAGGGGATTTGACGGACTAATAGCAAGGGAGGGTTGAACGGGTAGACAATTGTTTATAAGATGACATAGCAGGCTTTACAATGGTGTTACATATGATTAGTGTAGAGAAAAAAGGGGCTCATTCAGTTACAAAATCTTGTTACGGGGTATTAGGCACCAGTTATCGTAAACCCCAGTTATTATATACACTTATAGGACTAGAGGACTCGTTACCGTTGAATGAGTCGTGTCAAGAACCGTCTGAACAAGAGCTCGTTCTAGATCAACAAGCCGATGAGTTTCAATTTTGGGTTTCGGCTCTCCAGGTGTAGTAGAATCAACCTCTCCATCCATCTCGCGCAATATGGACTTCAGGTACAATCGGGCAATGGAATTGGCCCGGCTCTGAATAACCTCGGCAAAGAACTGTGGATTGGTGGACTTCAAAAATGCCTCGACATCATTGAGATCCACTTCTTTACCAAAGTATTGCAGCTCATAGTATCCCGATTCCTCATCCTTGACGAGCTTAAGACTATCCTCGCATGCCAACAAATACATGAAATCGTCGTGCCAAGCAACCTCAGGCTCGGAAACAAGAGTAAAGGCATTTTGAGGCCGTTCCAAAAACGCAGATAACAGATCATACCCTATATCGAGCTCAGTATTCTCGCTAGCTTCGGGGTCCCAGTCACGATCAAGAATACTTCGCACATCTGGATCATGAGCATCGTAAAATCGAGTCAGAGTCCTTGTCATGTTATGCTCTGCCGGGATGAAACCATATGTAAACAAGAATTCTGCCGACCCCTTGTTATTGCCATAACTGATGGTGATTTCAGTACCTGGTGGTATTGAAGACACATCAACAGCCACCAGCGACGCATTTCCATGCTCATCAAACTCGTATCTTGCATTAGCACTGTTACTGTGGTTGGCAAAATCGATCACTGGCACCATAGCCAGTTCAAACGAGCCGTCACTTAGAGGCTTGCTAAGACTGCGGGATAGAATCCATTCCTCGACAAGTTGCCAGTCATGAAAAGTGATTTCCAGATCCAGTGGGTCTTTAATGTCGCGAGGACCCGTGTTGACATACTCGGCGACCTCATCGCGGATTGTCGAGTCCTCGGCCGTGAAGAAGTCCATGTATGCCAGTTTAAGAGCCCCTCGCTTCGTCACAACTGCGTCGTACAGACTCGTCGTTTCTATAGTGTCGAGTTCGGCATCAGGCCAGGTGAATGGCAAATGGATATCTTTTCCAGGTGGCAAATTGCGCACCCATTCGCCTAGCAACGGGTCTGGAGTACCACGACGTACAGTTAGTATAAGGTACAAGAGGAACCGACTCAAGGATTGGCGGGGGGCAAGTTTTGGCTCATCAATGTCGCTTCCATGACTATCTTTACAAAGGAGCTTGTGTAGAAATGGGCGAGATTTAGCGAGATCAAGGATCCGGCCATGAGTGATGACATGTGTGTTAGGAACAGTGACCAAAGTGGTTGACGACTGCTGGGTAGCAAACAGCCCGTTTCCCGCACCAGCCGTTGAGTTGATTTCGCAATTGAGCTTGATCCCAGACTCAGCAAGCCATTTCGACCAATCTGGAGATACCATTATGAGACTTTCACAAGCCAATACTTTGTTTATGATAAAAAAAAATTAGTGATAATGACACAACTGAAACAGCTGCAGTTTATAAGGGGAGGGAGTAGAAGGACCCACTGCTTTTGGTAGTCTATGCGGCTTATGGAACGTCAGTTTGAGACTTCAAAAAAATCCACCATTTACCTTCTTGATAGATCTTATAGAGCACAAAGCATGTCGAACTGGGGTAAGTGGAACAGCAGATGAAGGCCCACGGTGAGACAAGACATGGCTAACATAGACGACGAAGACTACGAGGTGCCTGTGGCCGCCGTGCAGAGCACATTTGACGACGAGGAGGAAGATGGAGTTCTCGACTCGTGGGAGACTGCTGGAGATGATGAAGAAAATGGACAAAAGCCCTCGGAACCGACCCGTAAGCGTGTTCCCATAGCTGTGCGAGTACATGAGCGTGAGAGTAAGGAGCAGGAGGCTCGTGAGAGAGCTGCTATTGCTGCTGCTGAGGAAAGTGCCGAGGTCAAGAAGGAACTGCAGCGTAAGGCCGAACTGGACAGCGATCTCAACCATGCTGCTACTCTATTTGGAGAAGTTGACATCCATCCTCGTGCTCGTGCTACTCAACAACCAGCTACTGCTACGCCCGCTTTGCCCGCCAAGCTGTCTGATCTGCCACTGTTCAAGCCTACCACCAAGTCTGAGTACGACAACTTGCGCAAGACTCTTGTGCCTATCATCACTGATCTGTCCAACCAGAGCACTTTGCAGTTTGCTAACTTCATTACCGACTTTGTGCGCGATGTGTGCAAGCCTCTGACGTCGGATCAAGCACGCAAAGTGACTTCGACTCTCAATGCTCTTGCCAACGAAAAGCAGCGCGAGGAGCGGGCCAACCGCGGCAAGAAGCAAAAGCCCATTGTCAAGGACTCGTCAGCCAAGATTGACCAGAGTAAGGACACTACCAACTACGGGGAAGATTTTGGTGATGACGATTTCATGTGATTTTTGGGGGGATAATGGTGGGGCCGCATCCCATTGATCTCATAGGTCATTCTTAGCTTCTCGTTGTTGAACCCAGGTATATACCAGGGAGTTAATTAACCTAGTTGGCTTGGTAGAGTGTGACTTGGTGACATCTAGTTTCAAGTATTCCACTACTGAAAAAGCTATTTAATATAGATAAGTAGCTGTTTAACTTGACCTGGTTCTTTACAGTCTGTAGGATACCAAGTAACGTGACCTCAGCCGTCTTTGATATACTTCACCAACTTGAACACTGTTCTTCTTCACAGCTTTGAGAGGCAGTCCCTCAGAATGATCTGTATTGAATGTGGCCATCCAGTGAGCTCACTGTACGTGTCATATTCACCAACAAACATTCGTTCAACAGCATGTCCTAATTGCAACAAGTTTGCAGACAAGTACATTGAAAACGACAGTGTTGTAACAGCCATTGATCTGTTACTTCTCAAACCCCAGGCATACCGACACGTTGTCTTTAATGTTTTGTCTCCTTCCGACAATGGAGACAAGCTCCACTACGAGACACGACGAACTTGGGTTCTTACCACACTCTTCGACGTATACCTAACGTGGGATCGAGCTGAGAAGAGCTCGAATCCTCTAAATGTCTACAAAACAGTTCTCAACCAGCCTGTACTCGTGCAATATGTTGTTTTCCTCACCTACTGTATCCTTGATACCTTCACCGTCCACCTTGTTGTTCGTACCTTGGCTCGCTACCTTCTCAAGTGGAACAAACCAAACGCATTGTCAACAGCCGTTGTCATTGCCTCATCCTCAAAACTCTTCCCCATTCTGATGCTCATCTGGTCCTACGATATACCAGTAGCAGCTACACTTGTTAGTTGGGCTGTCAATTTTAACATTGCAGAAGTGCTCGTCATGACGCTGGGATGTGGATATCCCATGGCTATAATCATGACAACCGCGGCCGTTGCCGCCAAAACGTTTGTATGCGACTATTTATTATGCCATCTCCTCGAGATAACAGCATCTTCGTGACCATCGCAATCTTCATCATCAGAATATTTGATGATCACAATCAATCTTCATGATCACAATCTTCATATCACAGTCTGCAACATCACAATCTTGATAATTACAATCGTCATCATCAGAGTCTTGATCATCACAATCTTCATGATCGTGTCTTGTATTCCTGTTACACTTTTTGTATATCATTAATTAGCTTCTTGTGGATCGTTGACATCATATACATCATTGCCATGCCATACTCGCATGTATGCTCTACTCCCATTCCTCAAACCGATACCGGCGTCTCTTGGTGCCTTCGCTGTTGACGAGTATGACCTCGTTTCCTTCAAGACCAATCCACGGTCCATCAAGAGGACGCACTGTGTTGGGGTTGACATATTTCTGGAACCGCTCGCGTTGCTCATCAAGTGTCTTGCTCTGAGTGCGGTGCACCCGACGTTGACGATTAGGCACAATGTGCAATTGCTCGTCATCAATAAGACTCTGCTCATCACCAGTGTTCACACCGCTACCCACCGTATCAATGGCACGTAGAGCAATGAAATGAAGCAATGGCACCATCTCTTTTTCAAAGTTGTAAAGGTATCCAAGTGTCAACAGCGGCAGAGGCGCGAGTGTTGTTGCCAGGAAATAAGCATGCTGAAGAGCCAAGATTCCCGCCATGGCCAAGTGGAAAAGAATCGTTCCCATGCAAACTCGACGGAAAATAATGGGCCACGCTCGACCTGTGGAATGTTGTGGGTGAACCATAGAATACATGAGCTGGTACTTGAACGTGAAGTAGCCAAATACAAAATAAATGACTCCAAATGTCAAGATTTTCGTCGACACAACACTGTACAGCATCACAATGATCAGGATCATAAGTGGCTGTGGCAACTGCAGTCCGTAGTTGAAAATAGGTGGCTTGTAGAGATCACGGTAGTCGCGTGGCGACTTGCACCGGACAACGAACCACGGGAACCGTACAACGCTACCCATTTGCACCAACCGAAGGGGGAACATACCGATTCCCTGCAGAATGATAAGGTCGACATAGAATTTTGAGTATTCTCTGAGTCTCTTGGCCAGTTCATAAGCTATCTGAGTTGTATCGCGGAGATAAGTCCAGTAGTTAGCACTAGCAACCAGCAAGAACAAAAACATATTGTAGAAAACGTAGAAAAAGTTCTTGCTAATGACCGATAGCTCCACCTCTCCTTGTGATACAAACCCTTGTAGTGTAGACAAGTATGCAAATAGAAAGGGGGGAAGAATATTGAAAATGGTCAGCAGCGTAGGCGGCAGAATACCCGTAACAAGCGTCAGTGCCCATTCAGATTTGGCCAATAAGTCGGCGAGAGCTGGCCATAACTTCTTAATCGAGTCATATTCGAGGAATGTGGCAAGAGACAGCAACGGCACAAACATAGCCACCGTGACTACGGCAATTATAAAGGTGATTGACCAAGTTCGCAGAAACCGTTCTCGACCCGACATGTATAAGTTGCGCCAAACAACATCATGCGGAGCAGGAGCAACGTCAGCAATGAGCTTCAATGGCCTAGGATCCAGTACAGCTTGGGCAACCATCTGTGCACTAGCCACTGAGTCCATAGTCACAAACGCCGTGCCGGTTGCGGGGAAGTCATCTTTTTCTCTAACCTCCTCGATCTGAGCATCCAAGGCTTCGAGCTTGTCGGTATACTTGTCTATAATATCGACTTCGGGACCAAATAGACCGAATAGACCCTCACGTTCAGTGGGGCGCTTGTATCCACGGGGTGACGATCCAAGTTGGAGACCGCCTGATCGAGGCATTAGCAGACTTAAACTTTCATCATCTTCGAGGGTCTGACTATCATTATCAGCTCCTGGAGAAGATTCCTCATCTCTTGGCGATGCACTGTCGTCAAAGAGAACCAAAAAATCCTGAGCACTGTTCTCTTTAATCCATGTCGGACCAAGATACTCGCACCAAGCACCCTCTAACTTGCGGATAAGTTTATCACGCTCGTCAAACAGAGAGTCCAGCTTGCCCCAGTCACGACAGAGACTAACGGAGCGAACGACACCGATTCCAAGGTTTTCGACGTGGTACTTTAATGCTGGTACAGTGCGAAGGCTTTGGGAAATGCCAGAAATACGGATGGTGCGGTCGGTGATGGAGTTCTGACCACCAAGGTACTGTTGACGAACTCGAATGACTTTGAGTGTTTGGCGAATAAACACAGCAGCTGTCAGAGCTGTGAAAACATAAGTGAAAACAACATACAGCCATAGGTATGATTCATATTCCTCGCTGGGTGGCGGCTTCTTCTCTTTAGGCTTTGACAGGGCACGCACTACTAGTAAGGTCAAGTCGTCGTCGTCACCCTCGTAACGTCCTGTATAGTAGAGGCGAATAGGACTGATAATAGTCAAAGCACAAATGGAACACAGGCTCAGAAGCTGAATGGAAGCTTTGAAGAAGCCGAGGAACACATAAGCGTCGAGTCCCGCATGTTCGAGGATTTCGGCATCGGTGATGTTATATAGAGACGAGACCCATCCAAGCAGAGACTTGGGTAGTGTGGGTATACCCGCTGATGTTAGACGAGTTACGATTTCGATGTAGGAACCAGAAAGAAAGGTACTCACTTCTTCGCGCTGTTCGCGCAGCATACAATTTGGGCCATCGGTAGCGGAGAACGCAGAAGGAAAGGAAAGATGATAACCCCAGGGTAGTGGCGATCGCGAGCTGAGTCCACAGCACGCGCGGTGGCGGCTTGCGTGGGTCGTAGGGCTCAGAGGGGGATTCGGACATGGCGTTTACAAAATCCAAATACACAACCGCTCTACAGTGATCATGGCAGGATGGCAAACAGTTATATGGTTTAGAAACGCATGTGAAGTTAGGGGCTACCTAACCCTGACATCAACACAGGGAGACCGGTGAGAAGTGAGACGACGAGAGTGAGAGGACACTCAAGAGACCTTATACGTTAATGAGCTACAGTGTTAGTTGGTTGAAAAGGCAAGGTGAATGAGCTCCTATTATAGCTCTTGCATACAAGAAACAGCAGTTCTACACTTGCAATCGTGTAGGGATCATTAGTTTGCTCGATTTGCCAGTCACAACAGCGAATATTCTGCAAATATGCAATTTCATAACAAGTACACCATCATAGTGTAGCTCATATTAAACAATTCTCGTCTCTTTTTCACTATTGTTGGTATGTTCTAAGGCACGATTAGATGACAGTTTCCCCGTCGCTGCAACTAGATGGGCGATCGCCTAACCCTATATATCAGAGGAGGCCCCAACCCTGGAAAATATAATCCATCAGTACATTTTTTTCCGTATAGTGTTACATACTATTACCTTCTTAGCCAAAGATGTCGGTACTTAAACTACGGACACTCTTAAGGACGAGTAACCAGGCGTATGGAGTTGTGCAACAGTCTGCTAGACTTTCAACGAGCTCTGTGTTGCTACGTGGAGAATGGAACGAGAACTACAGAAAGAGGGCAAACTCTAACAATCGTGGAGGGTTCCACGGAAGACGAGATGACTACAATAGCTACAACCACCAGTATGTACCCAATTACCGTGGTGGCCGACCTCAAAAGCGATTTAACCCACGATCCAACTTTGATAGTGAGGCGGATCAAGAAGCTGTGATTGGGCGTAATCGTCTGGCGAATCGTGGCCAAGAGGGAGACGGACTCATGGGTGGAGACGATTATGATGTCGACATCACGAAGCTCAAGACGCTTGAGTGGACTGATCTTGTTACCAAGCCTGATAGTGAGTCGACTGGCGAGACTACTGGGTCGGAACAAACAAAGAGCTTTTCAGAGATTCCTACGCTGTCGTTGGCAGATCACAAGGTGGTTTCGCGGGTTCTGGTTAACTCTCTTCACTACAATCGCAAATACACGAGTCTGACGCCCGTGCAGGCGCAGACGCTAATTCCTATTATGCGCAACGAAAGTGTTGTTGTTCGTGCCAAGACTGGTACAGGAAAGACTGCTGCGTTTGCGATTCCTACGCTGCAGAAGATTCTCGAGGCCAAGCGCCGCGGTGAGAAGGGTGTCAAGGCGGTTATTATTTCGCCTACACGTGAGCTTGCTCAGCAGATTGCTGACGAGATTGCCGCGATCTCGGCATATGGTGAACTGCGCAACATTAAGACGCAGTGCTTTGTTGGTGGATTGTCGAAGCAGCGACAGATTGATGTCGGATTTCGCCGGGGAGCTGTTGCTGACCTGGTAGTTGCTACACCTGGTCGTCTACTTGACATTCTGTTGGAGGATTCGGTTCTTGAGCACTTCAAGACGCTGCAGTTCAAGGTTCTTGACGAGGCTGACCGTCTACTGGATGCTGGATTCAAGGCCGAGTTGGACCAGATTCGGGAGCGTTTGAACGAGGTTTCGGACGCTCAGGTCCCTACTCTGTTATTTTCTGCGACAATCGACAACACTGTCAGATCATTTGCACGTGCTGAGTTTGGCGGTCGTGCCAAGATTGTCGACACTGTTCCAAAGAACGAGCCTGGTGCTGCGGAGCTTGTCGACCAGCATGCAGTTGTTTGCCATAACTGGGCCGAGATGTACAGTGCAGGAGTTGAGTACATTCAGAAAGAATTGCAGGAGGTGGAGGATAGCAATGACCGTCCTTTCAAGGCCATTGTGTTTCTTCCGTCAGTGAGCCTTGTTGACAATTACGCGCAGTTGTTGAAGATGTACTTCATGGAGAATGGTGGTCGCAGAAACTTTGTGCATGCAATACACGGTCAGATGACGCAGGCACGTCGGCAGCGGGTTTCGGACAGTTTCCGCAAGAGCCGTGAGACGATTCTTGTGACGACGGATGTTGTTGCTCGTGGTATGGATTTCCCGCAAGTGACGCATGTCCTCCAGGTGGGACCTCCTCAGAACACTGCGTCATATATTCACCGTATTGGCCGTACTGCACGTATTGGCAACAGTGGAAAGTCGATGCTTATTATGACACGATATGAGGAGAAGTTCCTTGAGGATCTTGAGGACCTCAAGGTAGTCATTGAGAACATCACCAGAAGGTACGAGGCCGACGAGAAAGTTCAAAGCAAGGTGAGCGAGTATGTTCCGCGTACAGTGCCTGGATCTGACGACGCCAACGATCTGTACAACAATGTTTTGGCGAGCATTGGAAGCACACGACGACAATTGCGCATTGATACTCGCGGATTCCTCAATGCGCACCGATCGTTTGCCGATTTGCTGGGTTTAGAAACGCCTAGCCTGACAGGATCCAATCGCATGACATGGAGTGGACAGAGTTCGTTTTCGCGAAACCGAAATGAGCGAGGTTCATTTAATGGTAGTTCACGTCGGTCTCGAATGCGTTGGTAGATGCAAAGGTGAAGCTGGCACAGTCAATGCCAATGTAAATAGTCAATATAATATGGTGCTACATATGGAGGGTGAGTTTATTGTGTCTAAGAACTTGAATATGAACACGAATATACATGAATATACATATGAAGATAAAGGAGTTGTATAAACAATGAAAGGTTCATATTAAGCAGTGTAGTCCGTCTATTTGGGAATCTCTCTATAATTTAATTACACTGTGATTAAATGGGCTCAACAAAGGTAACTCATTCTACCCACCGGCCTGCCCACATTAACGCACACGCCACAAACTGACAGGTACTGAGACATGACAGAGTTTAAGCTAACGACCGTTGACTGTTGGACAGGCTCGTATTGCCACGGAGATACCAACGTTTGGTGCAGATAAGCGGTGACAGCGGTAGAGTGCCTAAGGCTCGCATACGGGGATGAATACTATACGCTGCTTGGATGCGGTACGCAACTCCGAAACTGACGGGAATAGAGGCGGGGTGAGGGGAGGGCTTAAGGAAAGGCGGTAAAGAATAGGGCAAAGGAAAGGGACCAGGATAAAGAGGGGCGAGAAGACAAAGAGGGGACAAGGATAAAAAAGAGGGGTAAAGGGGCCGAGGAGCGGACTAAAGTAGAACGAAATCTGGAGGTCAGCAGGTTTGGACCTTGAAAAAGCGAAGGCGGATCATACTGCACTACGCAGACGGCGCCAGGCAGGTGATCTTGCCTAGGGGTGCATGGAGGTCGGGACATATTGCAGGGTGTGGGCTGCGCAGTACAGCTTCGGGCCGGTCTCCACCAACTGCCGTGACTGGAGAGTACGACAATCGAGAATTTGGGTACCCCACATAACTCTAACTCTAAGGGGGGAGAAAGAGGGGAAGAGGGGAACGAGTTGGAGCGAATAATTTACAGTTGGTGGGTAACAAGAGAATAGTTGTGGTTCCATCACACAAATCCACCTGTTGAAGCCCATAGTTTTAACTGCTGCTGTAACCTGAGTTGGTGACTGTTGTTGTTGCCATGCCGCGTTTTTCCGCCCATGTGGCCTCTTTTACACTGCTCAATCCTGCGCCCAACTTGCGTTGGTGTACGTTAGTGGTTAGCGTCGTGCAAGATCGCCTGCATCCGCACTTGGCCAGCCCGTTTGGTTACACAAGGGGGAGGGGGAGGAGGGGTTCTTGTTTCTCCTAAATAGTACAAGCGCCTATTTACAAGCGTCGGAGTTATAATTTGGATTACTGATTTTAGACTGGTTGGGGGGGTCCTAATAATACAGTTGTTTTTTTTTAATACAAGTCCGGGGATAAACCTCGCAGTTGTTATCATTAATATTTTGATAAACTTTAGTATTATCCCGCTCTGCCTCTCTCTCGCTAGTCCTCTCAAAATCTGTTAACCCCCCTCCCCCTCGAATATGCCCACCCTCCCCCCCCCTCCACCCC